>JACEIK010000521.1:180818-280545 GCA_018107945.1 Datura stramonium | reverse complement strand
GGGTGGCATTTAATAAATCCACCAACTTAAATTTTAATTAACCAATAAATGTTCCTCGATATTAATTGATTTTGTCCGTCATTTTGTCAATTCTAACGAGTCAAATTCTTAGGAACGTCAATCTGTCGGTTATCCATCAATTTTTTCCAATAAACCAACATTGTCCATCGATATTAGCCCTTATTTTTTGGTCAATTTTTTGTAGTGGAAAAATTGGGCATCTCTTTGATGGAATCTATAAATGGTACCTGGAGTATTGCTTCTTTAAGCTGCTCAATGTGTTTCTCCACTTTTGCTTCAAGAGCCTGTTGAGCTATTCTTCATGTAAATGTAGGAACAAGTGATGAAAAATATTTTGCAAAGTCATCTACACCTCCCTTGACCTTCCCTCTCTCTTTTTGAGCAACCGAACTATCTTTTGAAATGTCCTCAATAGGTGGCTTTTTGGCTCCATGCTCAACTACCTCAACAACAAAAGGTTTTTAGGCCTCTCCACTGGGTTATCAACCTTAACCACAATTTTCAGACTCATTCTCAACCATACCATCCTCGACCTCAACATTCATAGGTTGCACAGCCTTGCCACTCCTTGTGACAATAGCCATACATTGAGTATTGAAAGGTCTCACATTTCCTTTCGAATTTTCCACTGAGTCACTAGGGAGATGGCCTTTTTTCTTTGGATTTTGGTCATGGGAAAAATCCCACACCTGTTTCTCTAACTTTTGAATAAAAGCGGTGTGAGAGCCTAGAATCTCTGTAAGTCTCTTGAGACAAGCATCCAATTTCTCCTAGTTGGCAAGAACCTTCTCCACAATTCCTTCAATCTTTGAGCCTCCATGATAATGAGAAAGACCCTTCATCCAATTTTGAGAGTTAAAGAGGGGACCTATCGGCGGAACATAAGAAGATGAGCCTCTATTCTGGAAATTTGCACCATTATGTCAACCTTGATTTTTACCTCCATAATCTCTCCTTGGGTAATATTTATCTTGACCTTTCGGTTAAGGTTTTCATTACCCTTGATATGAAGAATAAGGGTGACCTTGCTGATATTGCGGTCCATAGCCACAGGATGAGTTGCTAACATAGTTGACGTCTTCAACATGCATAGGAGGTGGCTCTTGTAATGGCTGATACTGGTATGGAGGAGGAGGGAACATCCATTCTCATATTGAACACCAGTCGTGGTCTCATCAATAGCATGCACCTTTTGACCTTAGACTCTATCAACTTCTTTGTGAGGAGGGCTATGTTGGTAGCCATCATCAATCACGCTCCTGGTTCTCCTTTATCAATGGGATAATAAAGGATTCCCCACATTGATTCCTCCACTCTGGTCCCCACCACGCCAAGAATGGTTATGCTTTGCTATTATGTCCAAAATAATGGCAATTTTGTTGAATGTCCTGTCCATGTAGCATCCGTCAGTGGTGGTGTTGGCAACAGACTGTGTCAAAGCATCCAACCCGGTGTAAAACTTCTCAATAAAGATGTGGTCCGAGAACCCATGGTTGGGTGCCCGAAGGATGTATTTTTTGAATCTTTCCCAAGCTAGGAACAACTGTTCCCTTGGGAACTGCCGAAAATAAAATATCTTATCCCGTTGCTCCTCCATTTTGCTAAGCAGAAACCTATTTTTCAAGATGACACTCACTAACTCCTGCCATATATGGATTGAGTTTTGGTGTGCAACCAATCCTTGCCCCACCAGCCAATGAGTATTTGAATACTCGTAGCCCGATAGCATCATTCGAAATGTTATTTTTCTTGTGGAGGTTGCACACCGTCAAGAAATTCTTTAAATACTGATGAGGGTCGTCGTTCGTGGAGTTTTGAAACTTCTCTTCTGCCTTAAGCATAGTGTAGATGCTTCTGTCAATCTTGAATGATGAAGCATTCACTCTTGGTAGGATGACGGTGCTTGCGTAGTCAACTTCCTTATTGACTTTCGCAAACACGTTCTCCAAGTTTCCATGAAGAAGAGCGGTCATGATCCTGTATCAATTGAAAACCATATTGATATGGCTTATGTCGTAGTCCCCGGCAACAATGCCATCATATTCGATATCGTGCAAATTCACTTTCAATATCGGATAGTGTAAACAATCACAGGAAATATAGAACCCAACGTCAAATTAGGGTCAAATCCCACATCGACTACTCGAAGCCCAATCTATCTAGTCTTAATCAATATAGTACTACAAGATTAGTGTTTATTCGAATTAAGAGAGATAAAATTTAACTACAACTATAGATTGCAATTTGCTAGGGTTGTAATCAATTTGAGACAATTATAGGGAAGTGACCCCAATTATGGTCGATCCCCGAATCACTCAATATAGATAAATTGAGAATGGGCTAGGGTAGAACATGTAAGCAAAGACTTAGGAAACCCATGGGTATCTTTCAATAGCACCGTAGGTTTTAATTTACTTCAATTTTGTCAAATTGAAGAGAACTCCCTTCTACCCAATTGCTTGTTGCTAATTGAAATTTGACTTGTGTCTAGGAGAATTCATTAAATAAAGGTTATTTCTTGATCTATTGTTGATTGATGCTAACCAACTTCAATTTTCCCTTTCAAGCCTCAGAAAGGTAATTGGGCAGGATTGGGTGACTTTCATCACCAATCATACACTACAATACAAAATCAATCAAATGTTCATAAGCCCAAACTCAATTTTACCAAATTGAGATCATTAAGGTTCACAACTCATTTCGTTCACAACTCTAGATCTAGGTTTAGTTACTCATAGCAAGAAGAAGGAGAGAAATGAAGTAAATAGACATGCTTACCAGTGGAAATTGAAATTGGATAAGAAATCTTCAATAGATGAAGTGGAATCTTTAAATTACAAGCTAAGATCTAGAATCTACTATGGATACTAAGGCTAACTCAATATCTCTACTCTCTACTGAAAATATGAATGAAAAGCTCTGTAAAAATTACAAGAAAAATCTATTTATATTATATCACAAAAAGCCCAATTAATTCAAACTTCGGAATTGCCAGGTGTGAAGGGATGGACCTTCCTTTGATCCGTACTTTGCAAAGTGTCTTGTGTCCCCAGCGTATCGTCCATTGATCAACGGATCGTCTTTGGGAAAGATAGTTCATCCCTTGTACCGCACTTTAGAATTTCACTTCTGCCTAGCTTGAGTCCATCCTTCAATTGACAGTTCGTCTTCTTCATCCTTCAAACTGTTGTTTAGGGACTCTTGCAACTTGGTTTCTAGAATCTTCCACTTAGTTTAATTCCTAAAGACATGCAAAATGATATGAAATAAATCAAAGATGTGTCACTAATTCCTGACACATCAAACCTTAAGAAGATTTTAAGGGCAGCCGTTTTACCTTCGAGAGAGAGCGCTTTAGCTTAGTGGACTTGTAAATTTTGATAAAAAAATCAGAAATTTGGATAAGATTTTTTGCCTTAAAAGGCCCCTCTCTTAGGCCTCATTTGTTTTCACTTAATGGAGGCTTGAATCTGAACAGTTCAGCCCTTAGACTATTAAGTGCATTTATTTTTACTATGGTTTCAGCACTTATTTGGTCTGAATAGGTCTTAATCATTAAGATGTGGAACACAGTCTTAATATCATTAAGAGGTATGTTTGTGTGGATAATTTTCATTACCACTATGTCCAAAACCACCAGTCATCACCACTAACCACTTATTTCATCACAACTACCACCACCATTACCTTTGCCAACCACCAGCCACCTCTAGCACCATTGTCAACCACAATTATCGTTGGCAACCACCATTGCTGCCAACCAATACTATCAGTGGTTATCAAACACACAACCTCCTTAATTATAGTTATATTCACTTCCGCCGCTACCGCCACCACCTCTACCACAATTATCAGTTACTACCACCACTGTGATCAATCCCTACTATCAACGACCTCTATCATCACAGCTAGCACCGCCACCAACTATACCACAACATATTCTTCAACCACCACCATCAATACCGCCAACTACTAACATCAACCAACTTCACCATTACAACCACCACTACCAACCGCCACCATCACGCCAGCAACTACAACACCAACCACCTTTATCGTCGCAACTATCACGACCACCATTACTAGCCACTAACACCATCACCATTATTAGCCACTAACACCAATTATTACCACCACCATCATTAGTAAACATAAATAGTTTATTTTTTATCAAGTAATAAATTTATTTTATTAAATTAATTTTTAATATTTAATTTAATATTTAAATATTCAAAAGTTGCACATTGTTAAGAAATGTTTAAATATAAATAAAGTTATATATTCGGATGTTGAAAAATAAACTGTGTTAATCATTCGAGTGTTCAAATCTAGAGATAATATTTTCATCATTCGAGATGTGCATTTAAATTCGAATGTCTTAGTCTTAATGAAAACAAATGAAGCCTTAATATTATTAAGAGGTATGTCACCATCACTCTATCCACAACTACCAGTTACCACCATAAATCACCTCTATCATCACAACCACCACCATCATTACCATCACCAACCACCAACCACTACCACCATCACCAACAACCACCTCTGCCACCATTGTCAACCACCACTACGTCACCAACTAACACCAATCATTACAACAACCACTAACAACTCCCAGTGCTACTAATTACTATTGTTAGTCATTAATATATGTACCACTTCCATCATTATAATTATATGCACTACTGCCGCCACCATTAACACCACCATCTCACCACTACTGCCACCTCTACCACAACTATAACTCACTACCACTATTGCGACTAAGCCCTACTATCGGCACATCTTCACCATCACAAATCCGCCACCAACTACTACCAATACATCGTCAACCACCATACATTCTTCAGTCACCATCATTAACACTGTCAACAACATCAATCAACAACCATCACAACCACCACTATCAACCGTCACCATCAACGTCGGTCACTAGCACCTACCACCCTATTATCATAACTATCATCACTACCAATACTTAACTATCACCACCCTAATTACTAGCTAATAACACTAATCATTATCACGACCACCACTACAAATCATCTTTACCATAACTAGCGAACATAAATATTTTATTTTTATCTATAATAAATTTATTTAATTAAATAAATATTTTTAATATTTAATTACTTTTATTTGAATTATATATTTACAAATAAATAAAGTATGCACATTCAGATGTTGAAAAACGAACAGTTTTATCATTGATATTAGATCTAGAGACAATATCTTAATCATTTAGATGTGCATTCAGATTGGAACATCTTAATCTTAATGTAAACAAATGAGACCTTAGCCTCCTCTTTTGCCTACATTTGGACCACAAACTGGTCAAGTAGGTGTTGTACCTACTTGGCCATTTTAATTGTTTCTTTGTGGGCTTCAACAGAAGTAAGGCCTTGGGGCGCCCATCCTTCCCTTTTCATATTCCTTTTCTTTCACTTTCTATGGACCTAAAATTGATCACTTAATATATGCCTTATCTTGGTATTTTAATCTGATCCATATACTCTAAGTAATACATTTACTTGTCACCTATTGAAAGCTTAATTGGCTAAAGCAAGTAGGTCACTTGTTTACACCATTTGTCAAATTTTAATCAATTTACTTTAACTTAGCACTTCTTGGCCCCTTTAGACTTTAATCTCAAATACCACCTATTTTTTCGATTTTAAATATTTTCATTGACATAAACTTATGGCCACAGACTGGCCAAGCTCTGATAGGCTAAATGTGCTTAATTTTTAAAAAAAAGTGCTTAATTTTTTTTAAAAATGAGATATTTCGCCAAACTTTTGAGAGAAAATAAGTGCTTTTAGGAAGCAACAAGATTTGTTTTTCAGAGGTTAAAAAAAGTAGTTTCTCCCCAAAAGTACTTATTTGAAAAGCACTTTTATAAAATACACTTAAAAACACTTTTAAAAGCTTGGCCAAATATTAATTGTTTCTCAAAAGTACTTTTGAGAAACAATTATAAGCTTGATTTTATTTTTTAAAAACTTAAAAATATTTTTTTAATAGCGTTTTGAAAAACACTTTTCAAAATAATCACAATTAAGAAGTTTGGCTAAACAAGCTATTAGTGGTACACATGTTGAAAGGCATGGAGTATTACATCATGCTCTAACTTGAAGGAGTAATGACGTGACCTTGAAGGAAAGGGAAGAAAGAAATAGTAAAAATTGTATTAATGGAAGTTATGTAATTATAATTTAAACAGGGAAATGAATATGTTGTAGTCCTATTAGGATAGGGTAGCCTAGAGGAATATGTTCTGTATAAAAGGAGGTGATATTATAAATATCGTGCAGAAAAAGGAAGAGAAAATTTCTCCCAAAAGTTTGTTCATTATTTTCGTTGCCATCTTTGTTTTTACAGATACATTTTGTAGTTCATATATAGGTTACTCATTTGATTATAGGAATTTGGGCACCCAGTTATATTACTAAGAATATCTTCCGCAGGAAGTATAGCCATGCCGGAAGAAGATTCAATCAAATGATTCTCCGTCACTTGTACTTATTTATTATTCAATGAATGACTTGATAAAGGATCTATTGATATTAATCTAATCCAATTAGAATGCTTGGTACTTTGTAGTTGTTGACCCAGCCCCTTGTTGTTGGAAGAAACCCTCACTTCAATTGGTATTTTCCGCAGCAGACATGAGATATGAAATCCAGTGTTTCACTAAGATTTGAATACTTGTCCCAGATGAGGATGTCTTACAGTACATTATTCACTAGTAATTGTTTGGTTAGGAGAAACTGAATTCCTGACCTTGAAAAAAGTAACTCTAATTTTAGAGTTGAATGCATGCTCACCTTATTATGAAATGAAAAGGAAAAAAAAAAAAAAAAAGATTTAATACAATAATATAATTTCATACACACATGTTGACGCGCGCGCATACACATAGGAATACATTAACAAATCTGTCATGTATATGCTGACTAAATAAAAGAAGTTAAAACCATGATTTTTCCACTATACCTTCTGCTTCTGCAACTAAACAATTTGGTTCTTCCCCTAAATGAACATTGGGATATAATAAATGGCAAAAGCATTTGGCTTTTGTTCATCAAACATCCTTTATTTTAAATGGTAAAATACTGTACAAGTATAACAAGCAGCAGCTGCATGGCCAAAAACATTTTAGTCTTTTGCCTTCCCATTTCAACACTCAGTTTCCAAAAAAGCTGAGTTGAATGTATCTCTATGCCTTCTACTGTCATGACTCACGAGCAAGATGATGCTCTATATAATTTACCTCCATTTAAGAAGCTAATCACTGAATTGCACCAAGCAAACATGTGCGAAGATTAGTCATTCCTGAAGCTTACCTCGGCTCTGTGGCTTTGTAGCACGGTATGGATAGCTAGTAGTTTTGTTAACTATATGCAATGCGAGTGAGACCCCTTATTCTTTGAAGTAGATGGGATTTACATTCATAATCAGGAATCATGCATATATGATCATAGGTCAGCATGCATGATACAATTTAACTCCACTTCCAAGTCTATATCATATAATCATAAAGGATTGCATTGGTGTCAGGGACAACAAGTGGCAACTTATCAATATAAAGGTAGAAGCGCCTTAAGTTCTCCTGCGCAAGTATGGTGCTATCAACCACATCACAGTCACTAGTTAGAACCCACAAGTCTCTGAGTTGCTCGTTAGACTACCTCGGCAAAAAGGGCATGATTGAGACCGGATGTACCTGACAGATAATAGTAATGGATTTTTGAATGTCTTTGTTTCAAATCATGCAGTAGATTTGGTTGAAAAGATTTTGTGAGCGAAAATCATGTATTATTTTAATTCAAATACTCCTCAAACCAGTATTTCCAAATTACTGATATTTAGTATTTGCAAATATTGATGGTTACACCAGTATTTACAAATAATGAAGCTTAGTATTTGAAATACTGAAGTACCAGTCTTGTTAACAATTATGAAACTAGTTATGCAAAGGGGGTTCTCTTTCATAGTACCAAGTCGTGAAACAGCCAACACACATAGAATGGCTACAATTAGAAGCCAAAACCACCTTGGAGCCAGTCTCCATACATATACCACATTCTTCTTCTCCCTGTATACTTTTACATGACTGTCTATTCTCTTCCACTCCTTCTGCATTTGAAGTGTTAGAGAATTGAGTTACTTTATGATTCTCCTTCATTAATTCCACTAGATTGCCCTCCAGCTGCTTTAGTGAAGGGTATATAATGGCTGCAATATTTTACAACAACTGTTGAGCATTGATGAAATCCTGGCACACCCTTTGATACCATTTTATTATCATCAGTTACAGTGGAAAAAGGAGAAAAGTAGAGTCCTCCCTCACAAGTTATGTGACAGTGTTTGACTGGGCATGAAGTGTAAGGAGAAAGAAAGACTTTTGAAACTTGTGATCTAAAACAAACCATAAATATTCGTGTGGCTGTAAATCATCTCGTTAAGGGTAGAATGAGAAGTTTAAAGTTCAATTGTTGCTAAATATATAAATGTGTCATTTTTTATTGAACTGATTAAAAAGGAAAGAATTTCTCATAAATTGGGACGGAGGTAGTAGTTTTATGAAATTGATTAACCAAGTTCCAACAATCAAGTTTAAATGTCTTACTCTTGTTTTTATCTAGTCTTATTCTCTTCAATTTAAATTGCATCAAAATATTCACATTCATGTCTCAAATTTACTTCTTGATGAGAACTTTCTTTTGCTTTTCTGCCTCCTCTCTAATCAAAGAATAATAAACGGAAAGAATACAAACCGTAGAATTCTCTGATTGTGGCTTTCCTTTGCATGGAGATACTATTTGGCATTCCATCAACATAAACCTACAAAGATGACTAGTTTAGATTCTAAGCGTCAGTTATTAAAGCAATACTGAGAGAATATAAGTCCTTTGAGGTCAAAGTGTGAAACAAATTACAAAGAACAACCAAAAAACTCAACTCAAGGTAATGCCTTTAATTTGCAAAAAAGAAAAAGTGAAAAGCTGACCTTGTAAACAAGAATGTGAAGGAGCCCTAAATAACTAGCCAGAGTATCTAAACAACTATAGTCCATCCATTCTATCAGAAATAGCAAGAAGGGGGCAAGAAAACCATGAGCTTTCAGCTCTGAACACAATCCCCATTGAGATCACGGGGAAGAGCCGCTGCCCTGCAAAACACACCTCATGAACAAAACAATTGTTAACTAGCTAATCTTCAAACAAGTGTTGTATGTCTAACAAGAACAAAGATGAACAAAACAATTATTACTAGCTAGTCTTCAAACAAGTATTGTATGTTTAGCTTAAGTACACAAAGATAGAACAAAACAATTGTTAACTAGCTAGTCTTCAAACAAGTATTGTATGTCTAACAAGAACAAAGATAGAACAAAGCAAGCACTTACAGAAAGGAAATTGAACCACCTCCAAAGCAAATTCCTCATAAGCTAACATAATATCACATGTTTCCTTTTATTTCTTCTATAGTAACTGATGAAGTGTGTCATCTAATCTCAAAACTTACAACTATTAGAGATAGCACACAATGCCTCAACACGGCCCCCCTTATGTTGACCTTGACGTTTTTTTTTTTCAAGGGCAAACAGCGAAATATTTCTCCTTTTTTAAAATAAAAAAGGGTGACACTTGAGCAAGAGGACCTTTTCTAATATGATATTAATATTAACCTGTGTGATAATCTCATCTAAAAGTGTATGCTATCACAAAACACACTTCCAATTACTACTTTAACATTTCCAGATTGTGGCAACTTTGGACAATAATCGAGAAGTGTAAATTAAACATCAAGCAAATGGAAATGAGAAAATGTTGTTAAAAGGAAATATTTCAGCTCGAGCTACTTTGCCCTTAATAAATTTGCCAGCAATTTCAATATCAAATAAAAATTTTATGCTATTGATGAAAGAAAATACCCAACAATGACAACGATGTGCAACCAACTCAGACGATGTACAATAGAAAAATTGATCAGAAAAGACGAGAAAGATGTAAAAAAAAAAAAAAAAAAATACTAACTTAGATAATAATCAAAACAAAGGCAGAGAAAAGAAAGAAACTTTACATAGAATTGGCATGTTGAACATCAGCTTCAAGGGCTTTGATGGATTCTCACAAAGGAAGTATTCTGGATGTGATTCTGCCACATTTATTCTCACCTTTTTTAACTTGCAGGGTCTTTTAGGATGATGCTTCCAAATAGCTAGTATTAATAAAGGAAGGAAGAAATTAATGGGGGAGAAAAAGGAAAAAGGAGTGGTTGGTTTGGATAGCTTAATGGTTTTAACTTGCCTTGTTCAAGCCTGAAAGCAAAGAAAAGGATATCTTCAATATGTGTCATCTCTTATGTGGTTTTCCTAATCACTCTTCTTGCTGTATTTTTTCCTTTCTTTTCAAATTATCATTTCCTACATGAACCAATTTCACTTTCGTTATTAGGCTAATGCCATTTTCACTGCTTATTAGGATCAACATTACCTTCTTTTTAGTTTTAATTTTGGGACATAATGGATTCTTAAATTTCTCAATTAAATGGCTTGAGGCACGCAGTAAATTACATATCTAAAAGAAAATAGAACATCAGACTTATAATAGCCAATAATTAATAATAATAATAATAATTATTATTATTATTGTATTATTATTATATGCGGCCATTACTTGTTTTTGTTTTATAAAAAGAAATGATCCAAAGACCAAAATTTGTGGATAAAAAATGTATGTTTAAAATCCAACACGAGACAAAAAAGAATTTCAGAAAATTAGTGTGAGACAAAGTAAAAATTTTCTTTAAAATATATGTATAACTGAATGTGCTATGTAGGCTTAAGATGTTGAATTAATAATTAGATACACTGACAAAAAGGGAAGGACTTTTAGTACAAGAGAATGGGTGGATTTGATGAGAAGTTTATTTGTTTATCTTTCTCTCATCTTAAGAGGTAAAAACAACAAAGGAGGATCAAATTTGGGGGTCCTCTATCAACATTCTATATTTAGAAAAAGAATATTTATAGAAACGTATTGAAAATTAAATATTCCTTCTGTTTCTTTTTAGTTATTAGGTATATTGAAAATAGTTATTTTAAAATAATTGGTAGTTTCAAAATTTAAAAAATAACTGATTTTCTTTTTTAACTCTATTCTTAGTATTTATGTCACTTTAAAATGTGAAAAAAGTTTATTATTATATGTTCCCATAAAAGTATCTTTCAATTAATAGAGTTATATTAGTTAAATTACAATTCCTATTAATTTAGAATTTTCCTTAAAGATGTATAAGAAGTCTTGTCTGGGAAGTAAAAAGAAACGAGGGAGTATTTATCACCACTTAGTCACACAATATCATTACGATTTTTTACCAACAAGAAATTACCAATGATATACAAAATTTAATAGAACTATGAAAAAAAGACCTTTTTGTTTAGTAGGTATTACTGGAATATGTTGGAAGTACACGAGCTACATAAAAAATTTAACGAAAATTAAAGTGATCTGGATCAGTTTGTAGTCGAAATTCATAGATGAAATCGAGTTTGAAAAATACCTCTGCTATACGTGTATATTCGTGTATATTCATGTATATCACACACTTGTATCGTGGATATATATACACACACATAAGATACATGCAACTAGACGCAGTAGAAACCCGTCTTCTTCCTTTGGACCATTGCCAAATTTCAACTCAAATCTCCTTTAAATTGTCTCAAGTGAAATTCAAACTCGTTAAGATGTACCCATTCTATTCTAACATCACTTGTAATGAATTCAAATTTTTGAACTCAAGCTTAAGCAAGCTTCAATGGTTGGTCATGACGTTTTCCAATTGTGCTTCAAGTTTCAAGAAACCAATTCAGTTTTTTTACTCACATATTCTACTTCAGATTTGAATTCCCGTCGATTTTGTCTTTGAATATTGATAATTTACTTACTTTTGTAGCAGTTAGGTGTGGAATATCTTGTGTATTATTTCATCATGTAAGAAGTACATATACAAATGCAATGAGCGCTAATTAACGAAATCTAAATATAAAAAAAAAAGAATCAAAAGAAATCTTATTGTATCCTTGCATATTTGCTAAGCTATGTACATTAGAACTAAAGATATCTACGTTCATTTTATAACGCTCCTCCTCAAGCTAGAAAATAATTATTGATCATGCTCAGCTTATTGTAATATAGCCAACTCGAGTTTCATTCAACGCTTTCGTAAACAAATCCTCTAGTTTCTCTCTGCTTTTCACGTAGCTAGTGAAAAATTCAAGTTTTTAAATCTTCTCGTGAATAAAATAACCGGTCAACCTCTATATGTTTATGTCCCGACTAAACGTGGACCCCGGATCGAACACCACAGGACATGAAAAATCACGAGGAACTCAAGATAACCCATGGCACATACATAGCATGAAAGAGAGCACATCTAACGCAGAAATGAATCATAACATGAGATAAGTGGATGTTTAAATATATCATAAAGCATAAACCAGAGACAATAAGTCTACAATCTTTGAGTTACTAACATATTGTCTAAAAGCCTCTAATCATAAGAACTAATGAGACAACATCCCCAACTAGCTAGAGATTCTGAAACTAAAACATGAACATAACATCAATAACTGATAGGCGTCCTCAGAAAATGAGGACTCACCCAAACAGGAACCGAACTGGACTGTTGTGGGAGCGGGATAATAGCGAGGCTGAGACTAATCGCCCAAACCTATATCAGAAAGTGATATAGCATAAAAAGTATGTGGTTATTACTTTGAATGTACTAGGTATGTAGAGTAAGTAAAAACATGCTAGTAGAACAGTACAAAAGATATCATGAATATGAACTTTGTATAGAACATGATATTCAAATCATAAAATGAACAAGAAGGCTCAACATTTGCAAAACTATACTGTAAAATTGATCATGACTGAGTTCATAAGTAAAAACCTCATAATGCATATTTCTTGGCCAAATCATCATAAGACGTAAAATCATAAATCAAAATCATGATTTTATATATATATGAACAATGGGGAGATTCTTATAACGACATACCCCACATGAGCATACTTGGAGCCCGACCTATAAAACCCTAGTCGGGAGGGTGTCCAAACCTTGCCAAGTGTAGGATCATGAAAAGGCATGTAGTTCTGAGACCCGGGTATGCTAGAACCCCATTCTAGACCTACTCGGTGCTAAGTTCTGTTCTAAAACATATGTAGTGCTCATATCATAATCATGAAATATGATTTTACATGTCTAGTCTAAATCATAAATTTTATAACTGTTAACATATGTGAGCTAGCCATGAAGATAGTGCCAAAGATAGGCTCTCGTTTTATAAACTTGAATTCGTGAAATCATGCATAATAGGGTTAAATCATCATATCTTGTAAATCGTGAGCTCATGAAGTTCTAGTAGAAAACATGCATCTTATCATAATTTATAAGTTGAATTTTAAAAGACTTGAATAAGAGGATTATGAGTTTTCAATCAATTTGGGCCGAACCCTGAAGTTTTATAAATTCATGTTTGAGACTTGAAATTATATATTCATGGGGGATTTGATAAGGGACATGTAGTCATAATCATAGAAATATAAATTGATTTACAAGGAGACTGATTTCATGGAAGAACATGAGAGAATTCATCCACAATAAACTTAACCCTAGAAATTTTTAAAATTAGGGCATGAGAGGTGGGGCATGAATTCTTGGGAAGGACATGAGGATGGAAGAAACCGTAATTCACCTTCCTTACCTGGTTTGATTGATTCCTTTACTTGCCTTGAAGACCCAAAGGAGAATTGAGATGAAGGAGATGATGAAACCCTTGCTTGACTTGAGAGGGGACCTTCAACTTACGGTTGTTTTGAAAGAATGATAAGTTAGGCTAGGTTAAACCCTTTAATACATCCTGTAAAAAAATTTAAAACGATTTCACTTAGAAGCAAAACCAGGACAAAGTTGGATTACAAAAATGCCCCTAAAAAATTGCACTTAAAATTTATGTCTACCAATCGTCACAACTCGTGCCTGAGTCATTGGTTGTCACCATGACTCATAGTGACAGTTGTTACATGCCAGCCTGATTTTCCATTTCTATAATCCTCATACAATGGGAACCCATCATGACTCGTCACTGGTTACTGGGTCATCCTGTGACCCTCGTAGTTAGTGGACAACCTTTGCATTTCCTGCGTTCTCCATCCTACGACTCCAAAAACCCCGACCTATTACAAGGTCTCACGGTTGTTACTCGACTCATTGCTTGATGCCCTCTTCTATAGATACAAACTACGAATCATGACCATGAGTCGTACTCACACCCCACAACTCATGGTCGGAGGAAAAAATTTTGAGGCTTACTACGACCCTTCCTAATGACTCGTACCATGAGTTGCTTTGTGGAGTATGCGATTTTTCTCTTTGGTTCCTACGAGTCAAGAGTTTAATTTTAGAGAATTTTGGGGTGTCACATTATCTATTCCTTGGAAACATTCATCTTTAGATATAGATTAAGCATACTGGAAGGATAGGGGAGGAATTGCGATCTCAAAAGTGAACAGCCATAGGTGGCGCGAGTGACTGACTCCGATCTGAGATACATGACAGAACTGAATTCATCAAACATACATGCATGCTGTGACATAAAAGGAACTGAGAGACATGAACTTGACATGAAACTGAATAGAGTACTAAAGAGGAAAATGGTACCTCATGCTGGCGACCGAGAAGGAAAAATTTTCGGGTATCTAGCCATTATATATACTTCGGCTTCCTGCATAGCTCCTCAACAAGTTGATTCCTCCACAAAATCTTCATGAAAGCTACTTTCTTGTTCCTCAACTTTCGAACCTGACGACCAAGGATCTCAACCAGAACCTCCTCATAGATAAGACTATCCTTCACCCCAACACTTTCTGCTAAAACAACTAAAAGCTGGATCATAATGCTTTTTCAACAAAGACACATGAAAAACTAGATACACCGAAGCTAACTCTGTTGTTGGCTCAACTCATATGTAACTGCCTCAAAATCTATAAGGACCAGCATATGGGAACTAAGATTCCCTTTCTTACCGAACCTCCATAACTCCTTTGCCGGGAGATACCTTCGAAAACACTCAATCATCGACCTTGAACTCAAGCTCCCTCTTTTCCTCTTTGTCACATAAGATTTCTGATGACTCTGAGCTACTTTTAGCCTTTTTCTAATGAGCTGAAATTTCTCCATAGCCTCGTGAACTGAATTTGGCCCTATCAACGTGTCCTCACCTACCTCGAACCATACAATAGAGGCGATCCACACCTCTCCTATAAAGAGCCTCGAATGGAGCCCATCTAAATGCCGGAGTGATAGTTGTTGTTGCAGGAAAACTCACGATGAGAGGCAAGTGATCATCAGAACTACCTTTGAAATCAATCACACGCTCTCAACATGTCCTTTAGAGTCAAGAATGGTCCTTTCGGCTTGACCATCTATCTGCGAGTGAAAAGTTGTACTAAGCTTCACCTGTGTACCAAGGCCCTTCTGAAACGACTTCCAAAACTGAGAGGTGAACTGAGTACCCTTATCTAAGATAATGGATAAAGGAACTCCATGGTAACTAACTCCAAATATAGATTTCAGCATAATCCTAAATTTGAATAATATAATTTTGGTGATAAGAAATATACTGATTTGGTCAACCTGTCTATAATCATCCATATAGAGTCACACTTCGGCACGTATGAAACCTTGTAATCAACTCCCATGTTGATCTTTTCCCACTTCAAGTCAAATACTGATGTCTTGAAGCACAGGTCTCTAATGCTCAATCTTTACCCGTTGGCAATTCGGATACTTAGCCACAGATTCTTCTATGTCCTTCTTCATGCCATCTCACCAATAGACTTTCCGTAGGTCACGATATATCTTAGTGGAACTTGGATGGATATAGTACCTAGATCCATGAGCCTCGCTCAACACCCTCTCTCTCAAGTCATTCTGATCAGACTTTAAATGCTAATATTTGAAGTACTTTCTCCCTTTGGGAGAAAGGAGTCTCTACCTTCTGATTTGGAAAGATTCTTTCAACTTTACTAAGATAGGATCCTCACTTTTTCCTTGATTTCACTTCCCATCACTAATGAAGATTCTGACCTAGTTTGAACAATAACCTGCATCGTCAGATCTGTAGGCGGACTCCTAAGCAGGCATGCCCTACGGATTATCCTTCACCAACTCCTTTCTCCCATTTTCGACATGGGACACACTCTCCATGCAAAGCCTACTAAGAGCATCCGCCACTACATTGGCCTTGTCCCGATGATAAAGGCACTCATGTAGTCGTTGAGAAGTTCTAGCCATCACTTTTGCCGCAAATTCCAGGTCTTTCTAAGTAAACACATAATGAAGGCTCTTGTGATTGTGAACACATCCACATGCACCCCATATAAATAGTGCCTTCTACCAATTTATCAAGGCAAACACCACTGCTTCCAACTCAAGGTCATATGTCGAATAATTCTTCTCATGAGTCTTAAGTTGTCTAGAGGCATAACCAATGACCTTACCATGCTGCATCAACACACACCCAAGGCCAATCCTAGAGGCATCAAAGTACACAACAAAGCCATCCATGCCTTTCGGTAGGGTCAATCACAGGGGCTAAAATAAGTCAAGTCTTTGCTCATAAAAACTCTTTCACAAGCATCATACTACTGAAACTTGGTCTTCTTCTGGGTCAACTTAGTCAAAGGTGTTGCGATGAATGAAAATCCCTCTACCCAGACCTCCTATAGTAGCCAACAAAACCCAAAAATCTTCGATATCGATAGGGCTAATAGGTCTAGGCTAGTTCTTCACCTCGATCTTCTAAGAGTCTACCTAAACACCCTCACTAGACACTTACACTGACCCAAAAATGCCACGAGTTCAACTAAAACTCGCACTTGTTGAATTTAGCAAACAACTGACGATCCTTAAGAGTCTGCAACATAATCCTCAAATGAGTGACATGCTCCTCCTCGCTCCAAAAGTATATGAGGATATCATTTATGAAGATAATTATGAACATATCCAAATACTGTTTGAACACTTTGGTTCATCAAATCCATGAAAGCTGCAAGAGCATTCGTTAGACCAAAGACATAATTACAAACTCATATTGACCATACTGAGTCTAAAAGTTGTGTTGGTATGTCACTCTCCCTAACTCTCGTGATGATAGTGAGATACGAGGTTTATCTTCGAAAATGCCTAACACCTTGGTAGTCAAACAAGTCATCAATCCTGGGGAGGATACTTGTTATTGATTGTGTCCTCGTTCAACTGTCGATAATCTTGCATCCTAAAGGAACCGTCCTTCTTTCGAACAAAGAGAACTGGAGCAATGGGGACTTACTAGACTTGATGAAACCTTAATCTAGAGATTTTCAATTGTTTTCAACTCTTTGAGCACAGGCCGTAGCCATTCTGTAAGGAGGAATAGATATGAGTTGTGTACTAGGAAAGGTTAATACCAAAAGTCAATCTCTCGTTTGGAAGGACTCTGGTAGATCATCTGGGAACACCTCCAGATACTCGCCACCACCAGAACTGACTAAAGTCGGGGCCTCGGAAATAGAATCCTTGACTTGAACTAGATGGTGTACACAACACTTGGAGATCATCTTTTCAGCCTTAAGATAGGAAATAAAAGACGGCCTGTAGGCACAATTAAAGCTATCCTTCCACTCTAGGACTAGTTCACCTTGCAAATCAAAACTCTACTACACGGGTTCTACAATTAATCGAAGCATAACAAGCATGACACCAATTCATACTGAAGATAATGAAATCGGTATGCTCTACTAAGTCAGTTGAGGTGACTTTTTGAAGTTCTGACTTTTTAATATTTAATTTTTGTATACCCATCAGGCTACGTGCCTCGCAATAGGAGTAGAACTTAGAAAGGGCTCTGAAAGGATTTTGGGACTAACCGAAACTAACAGCAACATAGGGAGTCACAAGGATAATGTAGCCCTAGATCTAACAATGCATAAATATCAAGTAGAGGCTCATAATATATAGTGACACATCGGTGAGCACTCTTGCTCCTAACAGAATAAAAATACATAGAATCGATGCTGATGTTGTTCGCCAAGTGCACTACAAGAGGTTCCCTACTAAGGTGGGTGAGCCGCCAGACTACTAAAGTGGTGGCTGGTGCACGACTCTACCGTCACCCTGTCCGGCTAAGAAAATCCTAAGTGTATGGGTTTTCCATACCAAAATAAGTATTTAATCAACTAAGCACGCCCTAGGTGATTCTTAGCGCACTTATTGGGTTTGGGAAAAGTGCCTCCATAAAATGCTCCTGAGTCCTAAAGCCTGGAGCTCCACCTCTCTGATCACCTCGAGTCTATATGGAACTGGCTGATAATGGATCTAGGTTTGATTACCTCTAAAGTGGGTCTAGGAGCGTGCCTACCACCGAACCTCTGCCGAGAGTACCCATAACTCCTTGTCCTAGCCCTCTTGGCCTCTCTCTCCCTTTCCTTCATCTGCTCTTCCTCTATCTGCTGGGCATATATCATTAGTTGAGAGATATCTATATCATTAATCAGTATGGTGGTCCTGCACTCCTTGACCAATGAATCTACAACCTCGTTCACAAACTTTATCATATGAGCCCTCGTATCAACAACCATCTCCGGCGCATTCTTGGACGAGTTTGTGTAAACTTCAGGCCATACTCCTGAACAATCATGTTGTTCTGCTTCAAGTTGACGAACTTTGCTGCCTTTGCTTTCCTCAACTCTCGGGGGAAGAATCTATCTAAGAAGGCTGTAACAAACTTATCCCAACCAACAGGGACTGCACCAACTCCCCAGCTCTCCTTCCACTATTAGAACCATATACGAGCAGCCCTTTCAGCTGATAGGAAGCAGAGTCTGCACTTTCCTCTCCTGAAACACCCATAACCTGGAGTAATCTTCTAGACCTTCTCAATAAACCGGTAGATCCTCGTCCTCTTTTGACCCATAAACTCGGGGTGGATTCATCCTAATGAAGTCTTGCACTCTACTTGCCACCGTATTCCTATTTGGGTTCATAGGCCACAACTTGTTGGTTGACATGGGCTGTTATGACCTACGCTAACATCTTAAATGCAACCCTATAGCATGAGTCTGCCTGTTCCAGCAAGGGTCGGCTGGAGCCAATTGAAACTAGCCTGATGCTTGTCTCGTTGCCATTCTTATGGTCGTTGCTGTTGCTATTCATTTTTCATTAACTCGGCAGGGAGGCATATTTCTAAAAATGCGTATAACACAAGTTATAGGGATAGTTGCACGACATAAATCATGAAAGAAGGAAAATTTTCTATAATGTATCATAGCCTCTTCCATATAAGTGTGGCGCGCTTCAAACCCGTGGGAAAAAGTCTCCACTTAACGTGGCTTTCAGACACCCTAGTACACACCTAAACCTGATGCTCTGATACCAAGTTTGTCACGATAGAGTGTAGACCCCAGATCAAGACATGAGAACTAAAATCAAGAAAGGGATCCAAGCTAATCACGCTGACACATACATAGCATGAAAGAGCACATCTAAAGAGCAAATGAATCATCGCATGAGATGGCAGAAGTATAAATATGTCATAAAGCATAAACCAGAGACAATAAGTCTACAACGCCGAGTCATCTCATACTATCGGAAAAAGCCTCTATGCTTAAGATGAGCTGATGGGACAACATCCCCAAAAAGATCGCTAAGTCTGAAACTAAAATAGGAAAAATAACATCAATAAACTGATAAACGTCTTCAGAAGATGAGGACTCACTACAACGGGAATCAAACTGGCCTATTATGGCAGCGGGACTAACAATGAGGCTAAGACTAGTCGCCCAAACCTATATCATGAAAATGATATAGCATAGAAATATGCGGTCATTATTTTGAATATTCTGAGTATGTAGAAGTAAAGTAAAACATGCTGAATAAATGTACAAGAGATCATGGAGCCACAAACTTCGTGTAAAACATGATATTTAAATCATAAAATGAACATGAAGGCTCAAGGTTTGCAAAACTATAATGTAAAATTGATCATGACTAAGTTCATAAGTAAAAACCTCATAATGCATATTTCTAGGCCAAATCATTTTAAGTCATAAAATCATAAATCGAAATCATGATTTTATATATATATATATATATATATATATATATATATATATAAAAACTAAGGAACAAGGAGATTCTGCAACCAACACTTACGTTAGCATACATAGAGTCGGACATGTAACACCTAGTTAGGGTGTTCATGCAAGGTAAGACCATGGAAGGCGTGATATCACTCATGGGTGGCCCATTCCGGGCATGGGAGACACTCTCATTGAGGACCCCATCATGGTTACGTTTGCTTTATAATTCTGAAATCTAGGTAAAAGGCTGGATCCGACCTACTCGGTGCTAAATACTACTTCTAGAACATATAGTACTCATATCATAATCATGAAACATGAATTTGTGGCTATACTAAATCATGAAATTCATAACATGTTAACATACGTGAGCTAGCCAAGAAGATAGTAGCAGTGGTCATGATACATAAACTTGAATTTCATGAAAATCATGCATAATAGGGTAAAATCATCATATCTTGTAAATCATGGGCTCATGAGGGATTCTAGTAGAAACCATGCACAATAATCATAATTCATAACTTGAATCTTAAAAAACTTGAAATCATAAGAGGGTCATAGAGTTTTCAATCAATTTAAGTCAAACCCTAGAAGTTCATAAATTCTTGTTTGAGACTTGAAATTTATAGATTCATGGAGGATTTGATAAGGGATATGTAATCATAATCATATAAACATAACTTGACTTGCAAGGATACTGATTTCATGGAAGAGCCAGAGAGAATTCACCCACAATAAGCTTAACCCAAGAAATTTGAAAATTTTTGGCATGGGAGGTGGGGATCATGAATTCTACTTGGGAAGATCATGAGGATGGAAGAACCTCATCATTCATAGCCCTATATACCTGGTTTGATTGATTCCTTGACTTTTCTTGAAGACCCTAAGGAGAATTGAGATGAAGGATATAATGAAACTCTTGCTTGACTTGAGAGGCGACCTTCTAACTTATAGTTGTTTTGAATGACTGATGACTTAGGATAGGTTAAACCCCTTAATACACCCTTTAAGAATCCCAAAATGATGTCACATAGGAGTTAGAAGCTTAGAAAGTTACAAAATTGCCCCTAAAAGTTGCACTTAAAATTTCTATCTGCCAGTCATCACAACTCATTACCACGAGTCGTTGGTGTCACCATGACATGGCGATAGTGGAGATACATGCCAGCCAGATTTTCTACTTCTCTGATCCTCATAAAGTAGGCTCCCATTACAACTTGTTACTAGTTACCACAAGTCATCCTTTTGACGTGGTCAATGGAGAACCTTTGTATTTCCTCTGATTCTCCATCTTATGACTCCAAACCATGACTCGTTACAAGGTCTCACTAAGCTAACTACTCAACTCATTACTTCATGGCCCTCTTTGCAGATATAGGCTATGACCTATGACCATAAGTCATACTCACACCACAACTCGTGGTTGGAGGAAAATTTTTTGAGGCTTACCATGACCATATTAACTTCTTCGTCATTATACCCTATGACTGTACGGTCGTTTTATGAAATTTTGAAGATTTTTTTTGCTAGTTCTACTACGAGTCTAAGGTTTGATTTTAGGGACTTTTGGGGGAGTGATAGTTTAATTCTTTCATGATACACGGATTTGATGCAATATGAAAAATTGTCGATTATCACACTAGAATTTTGATGGTGTATGATGCTTCAATCCAATTTTATTTAAAAGATGATGTATTGATATAATCTTACATGTATATTATGAGATAATTTTACTCTCAAATTCTGCATCGGATAAAGATGCAACACTTTGTTTCTTACTCCTCAATGATACTATTTCCTTCCAACAAAGTCACAATAGACAATAGTAGTCTTCTATAGTTTTGAATCTAGTCCAATGTAATATCTCGCGCCTCTAAGTTAAAGTACGACTAGTCATACATCGATGAGTATATTCTATCTCGGGAAGATAAGGTCACTAATGAGTATATATGTTAAGAAATCAGTACATTATTGTCTTTGTCATGTTTTTATAAGGTTTCAATTTGATAAAAGCTTTAATATTTAAGGTAAGTCAGAATCGACATTATGAATGGAATTTTCTTTATGTGTGTCGCAAAGGGTCAAATTTGAATGAGTATATATCCTATAATACAAGGATTTATCTGATGATAGACATATAAAAAGAAAGCTAATTGAATCTAATTTTTCACAAAACAGACCCCTCGTGTCACGACGTGAACAAAGACCCAAATCTAGACACGGAATCTGGAGCTATAAATGATAAATTAAGGCCCATGGTATGAACATGAAAACTAAAGCTTAACATACACAAAGCGGAAAACTAAATTCTGAAATAGCAAAAGTTTGAATGATAAAACATCTAACCATCGAAAATATCAAAACACTGAATCCAAACTGAATATACAACTTTATGTCTGATAAGCCTCTAACTTACAACACGACGAGTTGATGGAAAAACACCCCAACTGGCTCACTAGAAGTCTGAAACTGAAAATAATAACACTTTCGACTAACTGAAGGTCCTCGAATGATGAGGACTTACCAACAAACTATCTGGGATAAACTTCTCGGGAGACTAGCTAACGACAAGGCTGATTCTGAATGTCTGAACCCTGTATCATGAAATGATACAACATAAGAGTATGCGGTTAGTACTTGGAATGTCTTGAGTATGCAAGGAAAGTAAAATAGGCTAAGTAAGTGTAAGCTGAAAAATGCATAACATAAATCATATTATTATAAGATTCTGAAGTAAGGACTGCATGTTGGTATCTGAAAACATGATTAGACATAAGTTGAATCTCATAGCCGAATCGTATGACCTAAAGGCTAGAAACTGATATTCATAAGTAAACTGATAAACTGATCATTGGGTCAAACCTTTTGAAAATGTAATATCATAACTGATGAACATGCATAACTGAAATCATGAGGAACAATGGAAGACTCGTCATATAACCGTCACTATTACGATAGAGCTTACATGATCCCAACGCTTTTACACTCAAGTGGGAAGATCCGTCCAAAGCCTTGACAAGCTAAGGGAGCTACTATGATATCGATATCAAGTGAAGGCCCATTAGGGTAAGAGAGCTCATAAGGAAGGTCCCAAAGAATTGAATAAAATCCTACGTTGGCACATTGTTCTGAGACTCAGGGTTTTCCTGAACCCCTAGCCTACTCGATGCTGAACTCTGCTCCCAAAAACATGCAAATGCTCTTCATCATTTTCAATGAAGCTAAATCCATCGTGAAATACGATAATGTAATAACATGCATAGTCTGAAATCTGAATATGAGGAGCCTTAACTCAAAACATACCTCAAGATGAAAGTAGGAGTATCTGACTCCAAAACCATATTGTAAGCTAATATTATAAAACTAAACTAAATCATGAAAACATGTTTAAATTATATGAGCTTGCCCAAACTTTATGATATTCAAAATAGACTTGATAGTCCAAAGCATGGATTCATACATGGTAATCATAAACATTCTTTCATGGTAGATATCTCATCATACTTGTAAACATAGATCATAAACATTTCATGAAATTTTTATAGTTGGGCATAATTCTTCTAAAACTTGAAATCATGAATTTATAATCAAGTTGCACGTAAAAATTTATATGAATCTTAAAACATCATTTGAATCATGAAGAGTTGACCCATGAATTAAACAAAGAAATTTCATAAATTGGGTTAAACCTGATAAGTCATACGCCAATTCATAAACTTGAGATGAGATTTGGGCATGAGAGTGAAGAGAACTCTCATTTATGACCCTACATACTTGGGTAAGCGATTCTACACCCTTCCTTGAAAGCACAGATATTTAAGGAAAGAACTTGAGAAGAATTCTAGGCTTGATCTCCTTTGGGATCCTTTAAACTTGCATGCATGGGGAGGAATAGGTTAGAATAGGCTAAACCCTCTTAAAATCCCCCTTACTAGGCTTAAAACGACGTAGTTTAGGAGCTTAAGAATTACAAAAATGCCCTTACTTAAATCGCAGAAGATTTTAGTCTGCTAGATGTCACAACTCACTTACCACAGGAGTCGTACCCATACCATGACTCGTGGTTACTATTCGCCAGTCACCACTGGTTTCCCCAGGCTTCTCTAAATTTTTCCATGGGTCAGACCACGAGTCGTACTACCAACCTACGAGTCATTAGTTCTACTCATAATTGATGCTTTTAAGATCCTTAGTTCCTCCTCATGGGTGAACCCAGTGACTCGTTGTTTCACCCAGAATACGAGCCGTACCCTAACTTATTTCCTCCAAATTGATGCACAAAGATCCCTTACGACTGCTGGCCAAAATTTCATCCTACGACTCGTGACATGATCCCATGAGTCATACACCCCGGCCTCAAATCTGATAGGTCTCTGTTGCGATTCGACCACGAGTGATACCACGACTCGTTACTCCTTCTCACAACTCGTACCACAAGTTGTTTTGAGTTATTTTTCAAATGTTTTATGCTGATAACATTTCAAATCCTCAGTCTATTCTTAGGAACCTTCAGGGTATTACATCTCTATCAATGGAGACTTCAATATAAAAGATATGAGTTTTTTACTACGAACTACTCAAGAGCCAAAATGGTTGTGGAGGACATGTGGCACCTAAAGGGGAAGTTAAGCTTTTAAGTTGCAACATAGGGATTCATTTTACATTTACCTTGAATGTTTATAGGGTTGTTCTCTCTAGATTTCTCCCCTCTCCAACACCCTTAAGATCGTGGAAGTGAATCTATCACGAACCAACACCCTTAAGATCTTGGAAGTGAATCTATCATGAATCAACCATAAATCTTTATGTAAGATCATGAGAAATGCTCTGTCTATGATATCATCTTGAACAAGTGTGTTCTTGGTGATTTCAAGTTATAGAGAATTGAGAATCTCTATCAATTGAGTTAAGTTTTATTAACGGTAAGTAGGCGTATGCGTAGGTTGTGACAGTAAAGAGAGCTTGATGAGGTGAAGCCTTGGAAGCAGGGTCAGGTGAGGCCACGACACGAGGGGCTAGCGATGCGCCAGATGGCCTGTGTGCTGGGCAACGCAGCGCGCAAGGTCTACTGGCGCCCTGGGAGGCACAGCGCGACACAGTTGTGATGCTTTGGCCAGCGCGAAGCACCTGTGCCACCAGAAGCCATGTATGTATATATAAGCCCTTGTCTTATTTTCAATTCATTTCAAAAGAAACCTACGACCAAAAATCGAGAGAGAACGCAAGTTTTAAATTTCAACATTCAAATTACGCTACCAAATTCCATCCAAACAAAAATTAACTTCGGGTAATGGGTTCTAGGCCTACGAGAAGCATATATACGGAGTTATTTCTTGAAAATTCATTTGGCATCTGGAACTCCCACCTCGTAAAAGTTGTCAGAATTACTCAAATTTAGTCCTAAACAGCTACAGGCATTAGGCAAGAAGCGTTTCTCCCTTCTGAACTCTCGAAATTATGAGTTTCAGTTGAATTATTCGATGTTGAATAGTTGATATTATTATCCAAAAGTTATCATTATTTACCGAATTTAGTATTGAAATTGGCCCCTATTCTCTCGGTATAAGGGTTGAGTTGGGTAGGACCGCCAGTTGCAAGTTGGAACTCGCCAGTTAATCGAAAATCAGTATTTGAGGTATGTTAAGGCGAATGCTTTCGGCAAGTTATTCCTGTCGTATAGTAATACGACATATATCCTTGTAAGGATGCGGAAATATGAATATTGTGGTTAGCTTCTACTATTAGTTTGAGATTAGCATTTTATTGTTTAGATCGGGACTTACCCTTCCCCTGCCTTCCGTTGTTAACCTGGGGTTACTAGTTGTGTTGTTACCTGCACGGGGCTATGAGATTGGGAGCTATGTTGTCCCAGGGACTATGCTGAGGCCCAAGGGCCATATTACGGTCCATTCCATGGTGGACTTTTATATTTATGTTGTATCGGCATCATGACCTTTGTCGAGCATGGTGCCCAGGGTGTAGTTACAGGTCCACTGGACTCAGACAAAACTACAGGAGCTTGACGGGCTCAGTTGTAGACCCAGGGGACTGGCAAGTTGGCTTTAGTTACCTGTAGACTCATTTTGACCTAGTTAAGGATATATAGATTGAAGTGAGCTCACCAGGGTTTATGGGGGCCCCAGGCAGGTTATTTTGTGCTAGTTGTCGGGCTTATGGGGGCTAAGATGAGATTCGTGTTTGAATTACTTATTATTAGATATATAACAGGTTTGTAAGACTATTCAGGTTGTATATCTATCCTTCTATTTAATTATTTTCGGTTTCATTATCGGGATCATTAGAGTCATTTTCATTCAACGCCTTACATGTCGGTACATGTTATTTAACACCAATCTTTGAGGCGCTGCGTTACTTTCCTGCAAGGTGCGGATAGACGCGGTTCTGGACCTCCTAGTCATTAGCCGAGTCCAGTAGTCTAATCAGCTCCTTTACTCCGTGGTTGTTAGTTCAAGGTTTGTTCTTTGTTGTACAGTTCATGGGTAGGTGGGCCCTATACCAACCATTACTCACTTTAGAGGCTTGCATGCTACAAATTCCCGAGTTATTGGTTTATTGTTGGCCGTGTGGGGCCTATGTATGTTCATTTTGCATGATGGCCGTGTGGGGCCTAGTTTAGCTTTTAATTAGAAACCTTTTCAGCTATAGCATAGTTATGACTATTGTTTTCAATCTGCTATAACTAGACAGCATGGTGGTCTTATGGGCCCCGCATAGGATCCCTTTATCGCGTGTTGTTGGTTAGTTGTTTCCTTTTTACAGGTGGCTATGCAGCTTTGTCGGCCGGATGCTGTGTTTATAGCCGAGATATAGCTCGTTCTTTTCTTGATTTGGAGAGTAGGCATGCACCAGAAGTGCATAAGTCCGGTTAGGTGGATTCGAGATCCCGAGTATGGCACCAGGTAGAAAGTCATGCCTCCCAAGGTGGGGCGTGACAAACTTGGTAGCAGAGTAGATTATGTCCTAGGAGTCTGCAAGTCGTGTCTAGTATAGTCTTGTCTATGGGTGTTTGTGCACCACATTCCATAGACGGGGAGGCTGCGAGGGCATAATAGTGTGAGTTACCCTTCCTTCTTCGTCGATCATGCTGTAGAGCTATATTTGTATAGGGTTGAGTCCCTAAGCTTATCTTATTCTGCTTATCTATAGAGAGATGTCAGACACACGACAGACTATGACCAGTCGGAAGTTAGATATTGCAGCGGAGAGAGCACTAGCGGTCAAGGAGACTTCATCCCGTCTCTAGCGAGTCTTTGCTACACCAGGAGCCCTCTAAGGCCTTAGATGCGTCGACACCACCTCCAGTAGTTCCTATACCTATACCATCTGATCAGGAGGTTAGGAGCATCGTATATATTTTAGCTCAGATGATAGCCGCTCTTGTACCAGCCCGTGGTACAGAGTGGTTGCTGAATCTTCAAGAGGACTGGGAGTTCAGAGTCTGAGGTTCTTGCCCTGAGTCCCCTGTAGTTTACAGGGAAGGATCGGGAAGAGGACCCTCAGGACTTCTTGGATCAGTTATAGTGGATTTTCAAGGTGATGCATGCTACGCCGCGAAATCGATTGAGTTAGTGTATTTCGGTTACGGGACATAGCAGTGTTATGTTGAGATCTGGGAGAGGTCCCAAGGTAGAGATGCTCCCCCTCTGACTTGGTATAGTTTCTCAGAGGCATTTCTAGATCACTATTTTCCGCAGGAAATCCGACAGGCTTGATAGATCAATTTTTGCAACTAGAGTAGGGCTCGATAAGTGTTCAGGAATATGCTATGAGATTTGATTCCTTGGCTAGATATGCGCCAGCTTTTGTAGACACTATGTCAGCCATAGTACATCAGTTTATTATGGGGCTGCTTCAAGAATATGTGGGAAACTTGGTATAACAGCTACTCTGTGGGAGGACATGGACATTGCCCACATTTAGGCTTTCACTCAGAATATTGAGGGGATCAGGCAACGATAATGGGAGATAGAAAGAAAAATCCAAGAGCAGCGTCATAGGGCTGAACTCCAGTGATATGCAGGCAGAATTGAAGTGTGTGGACCTAGGCCACAAATATCGAAGCGAGCCACCCAGGACCCCCACCTTCTCATAACGGTAGGGTAGTAGATCATATCACCGGGGTGTCAGGACCCGATGAGAGCTCACGGGCAGCAGGATCTCAACAGCAGAGGGGGTCAGATTAGAGAAGTCGCATCGTGCCACGTGTTATTTGTAGTCGACATCATTTTGGGCGTGCGGTATGAGTCTACCGGCAGTACACCTGCAGACAAAAGGGTCACATGATGAGGATTGTCAATGGGAATCCAGGGTGATCAGGACCGAAGGAGGTCAGACCTCAGTAGGGTCACATGCCGCAACACCTTCAACAGGGCATAGGCCCTCAGGTAGGTAGGTCAGCGGCATCTAGTTTGGGCAGTGGTCCATATCGCACTTATGCTTTACCGAGGTGATAGGATTCAGAGTCGTCATCGGATGTTGTGACAGGTATGATGGACATTTTCTCTCACCAGTTTATGTTTTAATAGACCCAGGTTCCACTTTGTCCTATGTTACTTCATTAGTGGCCCGAAAGGTTGGTATAACGCCGAATTGCTTGGCGACCCTTTTCGGTGTCTACACTCGTCGGTGGTTCTATTATAGCTAAAAGGATCTACCAGGATTGTACAGTAGAGGTCGCTGGTCGCCAGAATTTGCTGGAATTTAGTGGAGCTAGAAATGATCGATTTTGATGCAATTATGGGTATGGATTGGCAGCGCCATGTTGTAAATGTAGAGTGTTGGACCAAGACTGTCGATTTCACTTTCGGGGAGATAGTGCAAGTGGACGGGAAATACAACTATGCCAAAAGGTAGGTTCATATCCTATCTTCAGGCGAAAAAGTTGATAGCAAAGGGTTGTGTCTGTCATATTGTCAGGGTTTAGGATATGCAAGCAAAATCCCCGACTCTTCAGTCCATTCTAGTGGTTAATGAGTTTCCAGACGTGTTTCTAGAAAAACTTCCTGATATTCCCCCAGGAGTAAATAGATTTTCCTATCGACTTGCTACCAGGTACTCAGCCTATATCCATCCCTCCGTACCGAATGGCTCCTGCTGAGTGAGAATTGAAGGAATAGTTGAAAGATCACGTTAGATAAAGGGCTTTATCAGTACAGTATGTCATTGTGGGGGTGCGCCATTTTTTAGTTTGTGAGAAAGAAAGATGGCTTCCTCATATGTGCATAGACTATCGAAAATTGAACAAGGTTACTATTGAGTAAAATACTCCACTTCCCAAGATAAACGACTTGTTTGATCATCTGCAAGGGGAAAAATACTTTTCCAATATTGACTTAAGGTTAGGGTATTATCAGGTGTGGGTTTAGGAGAAAGATATCCCGAAGACAACTTTCGGGACCAAATATGGTCATTTCAAATTTCCTAGTTATTTCCTTCGGGTTGATGAATGCCCCAGCGGTGTTCATAGATTTGATGAACAGTATCTTCCAGATGCATATTTAAGTCTATTTGTGATAGTGTTTATTGTTATTCTGGTGTCTCCACTCAGAAGAAGAACAGAGAGATCATTTGCGAACAATACTTCAGATCTCGAGACCGCCAGCTATATGCAAAGTTTTCTAAATGTAAGTTCTAGTTGGTCACGTAGCTTTATTGGGCCACATTGTATCGAGGTTAGTATTGAGGTTGATTCCACGGAAAATTGAGGTAGTAAAGACCTGGCCTAGACCTACAACTCCAACAGAGATTCCTACGCGGTTTCTTGGGTTTAGCCAAGTATTACAGAAGGTTTGTTGATTCTCCTACCCTGTCAGTACCCTTGACTAAGTTGACTCGGAAAGCGAGATAAATTTAATTGGATTGAGGCACGTGAGTGGAGTTTCCGAATTGAAGAAGAATATGTTGTCTGCATAATATTGCTTTTGCCTTAGATCAAAGAGGTTATGCCATGTATTGTGACGCTTCAGGTGTCGGATTAGGATGTGTCCTGATGCAGCACGGTAAGGTAATTGGTTATGATTCAAGGCAACTTCTCGGAAGCGTGAATTATCTACTCACGATGGAGTTAGCTACAGTGGTTCATGCCTTGAAAATATAGAGGCATTACCTGTATGGGGTGCACATGGATATTTTTTACTAATCATAAAAGCCTCCAATACGTTTCGCACTTGAAGGAATTGAATTTCTTGTTTGTCGTTGGCTAAGTACTAAAAGACTACGACGTAAAGATTTTGTATCACCCAGGGAAGCCAATATTGTAGCAGATGCACTTGGTAGAGATCTATGGGAAAGCACTTGGAAAATTTAAGGCCAAAACAACAGGGAAATAGCTCGAGAACTGCACCGGTTAGTCGGCCAATTTGTTGAATAGTAGACTTAGAGGATAATGGGGTTTTGTGATTTAGAATATCAGAAGTATCATCCCTAGTTATTGGAGGTAAAAGAGCGGCAGTATGAGGATCCTAACCTGGTATAACTCAGAGGTAAGGTTCATCAATGCGAATTAATGGCCTTCGAATTGACAGAAGATGCGGTCTTGAGATTTGGGGTTGCCTCTTGTGTTTCCAGATATAGAAGGACTTTGCCAGCAGATCATGGAAGAGGTACATTATTCTCGTTACTCTCTTCATCCAGGTTCCAATGAATATATGTATCACGACATAAAGGAGATATCTTGGTGGCCTAGAATGAAGGGTGTAGCGAATTTGTGCCGATGACCTAACTGTCCACAGGGGTAAAGGCCGAACATCAAAACCCGGTGGATTAACGCAGGAGATAGCGGTGCCTATATATGGGAAATGGGGAAGCAATCAACATGGACTTTATGGTGACAGGATTACCCTATGCAGGCGTAAATTCGATTCTATTTGGGTCATTGTCGACAGATTATCGAAGTCAGGTCATTTCTTACAAGTTAGGACTACCTTCTCCATCGAAGACTATGCTGAGTTGTATATTAAAGAGATAGCCTAACTATATGGTGTCCCCGCATCTATTATTTCTGACGGAAGAACTGCAATTTACAGCTAGATTCTAGCAGTCCTTTCCAGAAGGGCTTGGGGACGCAGGTTAATCACAGGTACAAGCATTCCATCCTCCTTACCGGAAGGTCGGGGCGGGCACAATTCGGGCGCTCAAGGATATGTTATGGGCGTGTGTGCTGGGTATTTTTGAAGGAAGTTGGGACGAGCATTTACCCCTCATCGAATTTGCATATCATAACAATTATCACTCTACAATATAGATATGGCTCTATGAGGCCTTGACAGGGAAAAATGTGGAGTCCCCTGTCCCGGATTTGGTTCGAGTAAGGGAGTCGGAAATTAGTTGGACTGATATGATCCACCAGTCAGAAGAGAAAGTAAAATTCATCAGAGAACGCTTGCTGACAGCCTAGAGTCATTATAAATCCTATTCTGATGTGTGGCGTAGAGATTTGGAATTCAATGTTGGTGATGGGGTGTTCCTCAAAGTTTTGCCGATAAAGGGCGTGATGAGATTTGGTAAGAAGGGAAAGATTATTCCTAGATTCATTGGCCCATATTAGATCCTCTGGAAAATAGGCCAAGTGAAATGAGTTGGAGTGCCTCCAGAGCTGGAATCCATCCATCCAGTCTTTCACGTGTCTTGTTGTGGAAATGCATAGGGACCCGACCTGAGTTGTGCCAGTTGAGGACGTTAAAGTTGCACAGGGAGTTATCCTACGAAGGTCCCCAGTTGCCATACTAGATCAGCAAGTTCGTAGATTAAGGACTAAAGATATATCCTCCATTAAAGTTTTTATGGAGGAGCAGTAAAGAATGACTTGGGAAGCTAAGGATGACATGAGATCTAGGTATCTCACTTATTCCAAGACTGACCTAGAATGTGCAATGGTGAGGTGGTTGTTCAGTTTTTTATTTATCTATTTATATTGTGCTTGCTGTCTAGTTGGTTATCTCTATATAGCGGTAAATTTGTTTATAGCATCTGTAGAGATTCCTATGTTGGGTTTTTTGGCATTTTAGGTTTATCGGATAGTCCATAATACAAGGAGACTTTGCCAAAATTTTTTCTAGTGTTGGTTAAAGGTTAACTCGCTAAGCCTGAAGATGACATTCGAGGTAGAATGTTCTTAAGGGGGCGGATGTTACACCCTGTAAAAGGTTAACGGTTAGTAGGCGTACGTATGGGTTATGATGAGTAAAAAAAGTCTTGAAGAATGCGGGAAGGGCCTCATAAGCAGGGTCGAGCGAGGCCAGGCCACGAGGGCCAGCGCGACGCCAGCCGACCTATGCGCTGGGCAGCACGGTGCACCCAAGGCCTACTGGTGCCCTGGGAGGTGCGGCACGACACGGTTCTGTAAGCGCTTTTGGCCGTGCGAGTGCCTGCTGTGTCACCAGCCATGCATGTATATATAGGCCCTTGGCTTATTTTCAATTCATTTCCAAAAGAAACCCATGACCAAAACCGAGAGAGAATGCAAGTTTTATTAAATTTTCATCAAATTATGCTACCAAACACCGTCCAAACACAAATTAACTTTGGTTAATGAGTTCTAGGCCTACAAGAAAGCATTTCACGAGTTATTTCGAAAATCCGCTCGGCATATCGGAACTCTGATGAGTAAATGTTGTCAGAATTACTCCAAATTGAATTCTAAGCAGCCACAGGCATTAGGTAAGTATTTCTCCTTCTGAACTCTTGGGAAATTATAGGTTTTCAGTGAGTTATTCGATGTTGAATTATAGTTGATATTATTATAAAAAATTGTTATTTAGCCGAGAAGTTAGTATTGAAATTATCCCTACTCTCTCAGTATAAGGGTTGTAGTTAGGTAGGACTGCTAGTTGCATGTTGGAACTCGCCAGTAAATCGAAAATCAGCATTTGAGGTATGTTAAGGCGAATTCTTTCGGCAAGTTATTTCTATCGTATAGTAATACGACCTAAATCATATGGGAAGACAGAAATATAAATATTGTGGTTAGCTGCTACTATTAGTTTGAGATTAGCATTTTCTATTTAGATCGGGACTGACCCTGCCCTATATAGCCTTCGTTGTCAACCTCAGGATTACTAGGCTTGTTTTATTGCCCCTACGGGCTATGGATCACTCAAGTAGCTATCTTTGGCCTAAGGGCCATATTACAGTCCATTCCATGGTTGGACTTTATATTTATACCATATTAGTATCATTGGCCCTCGTCGAGCCTAGTGCCCAGGATGTGGTTACAGGGAGTCCACGGACTCAGACACAACTATAGGAGCTGAGCGGGCTCAGTTGCAGACCCAGGGGACTGGCAGATTGGCTATAGTTACCCGTTGACTCATTTTGACCTGTGGTTTTGGGATATATAGATTTAAGTGAGCTCTGCAGAGCTTATAAGGGCCCTCGGCGGGTTATTCTGTGCTGGTTGTACCTTCTGGGCTTATGGGGGCCAAGTAAGGTTCTTGTTTGCATTATTTATTATTAGATATACAGCAGGTTGTAAGGCTATTAAGGTTGTATCTCTATCCCTCCTATTGAATTGTTTCAGTTTCATTATCGGTATCGTAATCATTTTCATTTACTGCCTTACATATTCGGTACATATTGTACTAACACCCATCTTTGGGATGCTGTATTACATGCTTGCAAGTGCGGATAGACACAGTTTTGGACCTCCCTAGTCAGCGAGACAACGGTCTAATTAGCTCCTTTACTCTGGGATTGTCGGTTAGAAGTTTTGTTCTTTATTGTACAATTTATGGGTAGATCGGAGCCCTGTCCCGAACATTACTCCAGTTTTAGAGGCTTGCAGGCTATAGATTCCCAATTATTGGTTTGTTGTTGTATGCAGGGCCTATGTATGTTCATTTTGTGTGATGGCCGTGCGGGGCCTAGTTTAGCTTTTAATTAGCAGCCTTGTCAGCTATAGTATAGTTATGACTACCTATTTTCATTCTGCTATAAATAGACAACATGGTGGTCTTGTCGGTCTGTATAGGATCCCTTTATCGTATGTTGTTAGTTAGCTGTTTCCTTTTTACAGGTGGCTATGCGGCCTTGTTGGCCGGAGGTTGTGTTTACAGCCGGGAATGTAGCTCGTTGTTTTCTTAATTTGGAGAGTAGAAATGCACCAGAAGTGCATAAGGCCAGTCAGGTCAGTTTAGATCCCAATAAGGTACCAGGTGCCAGTCATGCCTCCCAAGGTGGGGCGTGACAATTTCCTCTTGTCTATAAGCTAGGATTAGCGTTTCAAGGCGTATGTTAGCTTGGTAAGAACTCACGGGATGGTAATCAGAAGTAGTGAGTTCAGTATTATTTGGTTATTAGTGAAGCTTAGAACTGTTTCATCTGTTGAGAAATCTGAGGGAGTGTTGGCAGACCTTATTAAAGGGTCATAAGATATTTATTACTATAGTTTGGAAGGGAGATGTTGATAAACATATTAGGTAAAAGGGTCCCTCTGAGCTTGCCGCTTACCTGGTAGTTGATGTATTGCCTATGTGACCTAATAGTTATGGTACTTGTCATTTATGTAGATTTCATGCCTTGAGGCCATTTGGTTGTTCATAAGTGTTCTATTGCAAGAAATAAGGTATGTAATGGCTAAAACCTATGATCGCCACTATGATAGGCATCCTACCACGTGTTTCCTCTATATGAGTCTATAATGTCTAATGTCATGAGACCATATATGTCGCAAGGTTTACATGTTTTATGAGTATATTCCCTTTAAATTGTTATCATTATTCATGTCATATGCTTCATGTCTATATGTTTCTTTCATTTGGAATCGTTCTAATGGTGAGTCTTCACCTATATATGGTTCTGAGTCATTTTATTTGAGATGTTCATGTGCTTTCACTCGAGTTATACATTCCCACTGTAACAATTGAACTATTTCCACAAGTGCAAACGATCATATAATAAAATGTAATAATATAGTCCAAAAGCTAAAGTAAATGTATTCCAAGTGCTATGCATGTGCTCATGTGACTTTGACATATATGATCCCATGCATGAGGTTCCCTGTGGTAGCTTATTTGAGACCCCAGCTGTGTGCTATGCCCTAGTGGCATACTTTTCATGTGTTATTCCTTTATGTCCAACTTCATTTGCTTTAAGACCTCATGGGTGATTCTCCTTCATGGCTAACCTCATGTATATTAAGCCCTCATGGCAGAACCATCTTCGTGGCTGACCTCATGTGCATTAAGCCCTCGTGGCTGACCCATCTTTAATGACTAACCTCATCTGTAATAAGCCTTCGTGGCTGACCTGAGATTTAATTTATGTGTAAATGTTAACTAAAAGAGACTAACAAATGTATATGAATCCAAGTTCCATAATGTGCAATGATCATGTTCCATAAAAATGATCCCAAGTTCTACACAGAACAATTCAAATGATAAACATAATGTATTACAAATCGTAACATGTGATAAGTGATTACATATGATGTTTCATAGTGTCCATTCGTTCTCAATGAATCTTATTGATGTTTCTTTCATAATAGCTTCATTATATTCCTTATGTCATTCTATCTACCTTATATATAAGTACTATTCTATTAGTACTCAGGTCCTTTTCAGGCATCCTTCTTGCGGTGGATGTGGTAAGGAACACTCAGGAGTGTGCCGTAAAAATTTGGACATATGTTGCTTGTGACCTTCGGGGGCCATATGCAGGGAGAATGCCTTTTGTGAAAATATATTATGATAAGGCCAACAATGGTGTGAAAGATCTAGTTAACTAGTACAATGACGCACCTGTTGTAATGGTCAATGAAGTTACATTCGAGGGGTGTGCCTCGCATCTTGGGTGCACGTGATCGATGTAGAGTTGTTGTCCATACTAAGAGAAATTATGGATAGAGAAGTAAAGATGTATATAATACCCCAAAGTCCACTTAGATCAGACCCGAGACTTTATTAGAAAATGGCAAGAAAACAACACCAAAACCAAACACCGAACCTAAGTACGGATCATTCTAGGAACCAACGGGTCATAGGTTGTTCACGTTATTGAGTTTCGGTGAACGGTCAAAAATTGGCCTAGAATCGATGAGGGCATTGTATGGACCATTGTTTGATTATACGGGTTGTTGAATCAGATTCAAAAAAGAGTTTAGGATTTATTTCAGAGACCATGAGTTTCAGTATGACTCATAGTGAGGTGGCACAAGCTGTAGTATCCTCCGTGGTATGAAGATTAGAGAATGACCTATATGTCTTCGAATGTACGAGCAGCATGTAACGGATCGTAGGATCATGGTACGGTTCGTACCATTTGTCTATAAGATGAGATATTGTAATGCCTCAAACTTTCGAGCTAAGTTTAGGAACTATTCTAGGTATGTGAATCGACTCAAACCCGATAAATTATATGGAAACAAGGTGTTAAGATCAATTATTAAGTGTGAGAAGTGTATTGGATACAATTTAAGGTCATAGGGAACCTCTAGCACAAAATTGAATTGAGAGCCTTCTTACTAATTGAGTTTCCATTTAAGTTTTTACATATAGTCAACTTCAAACAATCATAGCTTCCATTTTACTAAGTGTTTTTGAGTTATTCAATACATCAAATTGAAGTGTTTTGCATGTTCTTTCCAATGCATCCGACCTTGCATCAATTGAAGTTCAGAGTAAAAAGTTATGAGCAGTTTAGTGACATAGGAAATGGATTGGATGAACCACAAAACAGGTCGTCTTATCAGCTAATGACCGATCCTTTGTCATTGGTTCTTCTAGTTTCAGGCCTTTTTCGGCAGTTTGGGGTAATTTGGTGAACTTCTATACTTTAAAATCCTAAATGATGTCATTTTGGGCTTCCAAAGGATCAGATTAAAGGGTTAACATAGCCTAAATTTCATTACCTACAAAGACCGTAGGTGGGATTTTCTCTCAAGAAAGGAGCTAGAGTTTTTCTTCAAGCTCTTCCAAATCTTCCTTGAGTCTTCAATACAAGTCAAGGGATCACCAATCCAAGTATGTAGGGTCATGAATGGGAGATTCTTCCTCATGCACTTTTCATGTTGAATTCATGATTTCCATCCTTCCATGCCCTAGTTTCGAATTTCTAAGGTTAGGGTTAAATTGAATGAAATCTTTCATATTATACAATGAAATCAGCCCCCTCGTGATTCAATTCACATTCCTATGATTATGCTACATGATTCTTATCAAAACCTCCCATGAACTTATGTTTCAAGTTACAATAGTCTCTACTCAATCTTCTTGAAATTCCCCATGATTTCTATGGTCGATTCTCTTTTGTTTAAGCCCATGAATTATGATTATGATGCATGTTTTCTACTAGAATCTCTCATGAATTTATGATTTTTAGCATGATCTTCAAAAGTCAAGTAAGTTCGTATTTGAAACTCATGGGATGATTTTTGAGTCAAGAAGCTGCAAGATTTAAGTTTTAAAGAAATGCTTTGAGTCCAGACTCCCAAGTGAAGTTGTTAGCAATATTTTGAGCCAAAGCTCACAAGTTGAGCTTTAAAGAGATCCTTTGGAGTCAAGACTCCCAAGAAAAGATTTAAGTGATGTTTTGAGAAGATGATTATGAGCACTATATATATATATGTGTGTGTGTGTGTGTGTGTGTGTTTTGGGAGTATTATTTAGCGTCAAGTAGACCGAGGTCTCGAATTGCCAAAGTAATCACGATGGGTTCCTCCATGAGAGTGACTCCCATGCCCCAGTGCAAGAGTGATATCATGCTTTTTCATGGTTCTATCCATGGCAAGGTACAACACCCTTCCAACTAGGTTTACAAGTTAGGCTCCATGTATGCTCACATGGGGTATGTGGAGTTATAAGAATCTCTCATTGTTCCTTGGTTTCTATATAATCTATTCATGTTATCGATTCATGATTTTATGACTTATGATGATCTATTTCAAAATATGCTTTATGATGTCTTTACTTATGAATTCAGTCATGATCAGCTTTATATTATAGTTTTGAAATGCCTTGAGCCCTCATGTCCAATTTATGATCGTGTAATTGTGTTTTATGCTATTTTACCTCTCATGACCTCTTTAGTACTATTTTACTAGCATGTTTTATTCACCTTATATACTTAGTACATTCAAAATTACTAACCGCATACTCTATGTTATATGATTTCATGATATAGATCCAGGTACTCAAACTCAGCCCGTGATTAGATACGCTCTGGACTTGATCATCTAGTAGTGGTGAGTCCTCATCTTTTGAGGACTAGAGTTATGTCTTCACATTTCAGTTCTTTTACCTTGTTTTAGTTTCAGATTTCGGAGTTGGTTGGGGCTTGTCCCAGTAGCTCATCAGTTAGTAGAGGCTTTCAGACATAGAGTTAGTATGTTTAGTTTTGTAACTCAGTGTTTACATTATCATATTATCTTGTTATCCGTAAGGGAATATCTTACATTTTAGTTAGCTTCCGCTCAGTTTTCCTTATAAGTTATATTGTGCTAGTAATATGCTACACCATTGTTTAGCTTGGAGCTATTCATTGGTTCTAAGTCCCGTGTCATGGTTCGGGGCCCATGCTCGGCGCGTGACAGTGGAATACCTCTGCCTATAGGATCAGTAACACTTTTCCCATCCTCTGCCCTTAGGTATCAGAAGGTCGACATTATTCTAGATGCTTTTACCACCAATTGTTATCACAGGTACGTTGTTGGTTTAATCTTCTTCATGATAAATATGTATATGATTACCTTGGAACTTAATTGTTTTATATGATGGTTGGAAAGTATGGGTTTGTGTTTCAAATTCCTCGTAAGATATATATACACACCCTTGGTATGAGCCTATTCCTTAGGCAAATGAGAGGTGGTGCGCAACCTAAGGGCAGGGTTGAAAGAAGGATGTTGAATGATTAGAATAAGTTATGATTTGTTAAGGATGTTGAATGATTAGAATAAGTTACGATTAGCCTAAGATGTTTAAAAATAAAGTTTGAAGGTTGCGTACCAGTGAACTGTTGTCAAAAGATTACTTGGTAGGTATTGAATAGATATGAATGCCATCAGAGTGTCGTGGTTCAAATTATGTATGCGATGAGTTCTAGTTAAAGAGAGGTGAGTTTAGTAAGTTACCTAGAAGTAGAACCGCAATTATTGAGGTCTCTAGAAGGCCTTAATGAAAGTTTGGGCATCAAGGTATAAAGGGTATCATCTATAAAGCTATGCTTTCATTAGGAAGCGATTTGATGTCAATGAGCTACTGAACATGTGAGTTAATTCCCTTAATTATATAATACCGATGAACGAGTGGGTATTTCGAGAAATGTTTGGATAGAAATTTCAAGCAGGAAGGGTTCAATGTAAGATTGATATCGTGATATCAAGAAGTTGAACGAGTAAGAGAACAAGGAGACAAGTTACCTGACCTTAGCAAAAAGGAAAGATGAAGTAAGGAAAACTTTCAGAGAGGGTCCTATGGATTAGCCATGTAGATAAATTTAATTCGATACGACTAAGTGTTTAATTTCAACATATATTAGGAATACAACGCAACGAAAAATAAATGGGAATGTACCTTCAACCATTTGTTGTTCAAGTATTGTGGAAAATCGTCTTTGTCTTTCCAGAAATTTTATATAAGAAGACTATAAAGAAAAACCTAAAGTCTTCTAGCCTATGTCTTTCTAAGTGTATGCACACGATTGATGGAGTCACGGGCGTATTTATAAGTAGGTTAGGGAATCTTAGGCTAAATACTTTAACCCTAAAGGGACTTCTCCCATAAAATATGGTTTCCTAAGGAATCTAATTAATAGTTTCCTTTCATCGAAAAACGTCCTTATATGCATAACCAGAAATATTATCTGCCATATATATTATTTACTTGGAGGACAAGATAAATAATTTATTACCAAATATGTGGACCACATTAAATGTCTCAAAAAAAGGGGACGTTTTTTTCTTCAATTCTCCCACTTGATCCACATATTACTATCAGATAATTCTTTATGAGTGATAAATACGGCCATGAACTTTATTCATTCAACTAAATCGTTATGCAACAACCACTTTAATCAGAACACATTACTACATGAATCATGGTGGTTATGCTCTTAATTAAACACTTCCTTCCATGTATTACAACGTATAATATATTCTAACAAAGTGTCCAATAACTTTATGAATAGACTTAATATAAGTCATTCAGAGTCAACTTTATTGATCAATGATCACAAATATAATACATGAAAATCAAAGCGTGCTGTCATGTATATCAAAAACGATAGTGTCTGACAAGTGTTAGAGAACAAGCAAGATCAAAATGAGCTAGCGAGCTCCGTATGGGTTACATGATCCTTGAAACATTAGCTGATAAATCTTTAGTCATAAGATTAACAATCATCAAAAGTAGTACTACCAAAATCAAAATTCAATCTTGCTTTCTCACACATTCTTTAACTATCAAAACTTTATGTCGATATTACAAAAGATTATCAGTGGGCCTTGAAACAAAATTTGAACACCTTAAGGCCCCAAATAAAATAAAATACTTTAATCATAATGCTTGCGATGTATTTTTATAGCATGCTATAAATTCAGCTTTTAACTGTGGATGTTGCAACAATGGTTTACTTAATACTTCTCCAAGATATAACACCTCTAGCAAGGAGAAAAATGTACCACAAGTAGATTTACCACTATCTTTGAATCCACCTGAAATAGAATCTGAATATTTAATTACCTCAAATGGTTAGAATATTTTGTATGTGCTTACGATCCTTAGTTCCTTGCAAATATCTTAATACTCTTTTACTAGTTTTCCAATGATCAAGACCAGGGTTGCTTTGATATCTGCAAGCATTCCCACCACAAGGCAATATCAGGTCTAGTGCAGACCTATGCAGACATAAGGCTCCCAACAAGTGAAGCGTATGGAATGCCTTTCATTTTCTCTTGTTCCAATGCATTTTTTGGACACTGATTCAATGAAAATTTGTCACCTTTAATGATGAGTGTTGCTATTGATGAACGGTTCTTCATTCCATATCTTTTCAGAATTCTATCAATGTAGGACCTTTGAGATAGTCTAAGAAATCTTTTATATCTATCTCTGTGAATCTCTATGCTAATGACATAGGAGGTTTCACCCATATCCTTCATTTAAAAATTCTGGATAAGAAATTATTTCGTCTCATGCAACAATCCCCATTAATCACTACTAGCAAGTAAGAAATATCATCCAATATATAGGACTAGAAAAATATCTTTGCTCCCACTTATCTTAAGGTATATACATTGATCAACAATGTTCTCCATAAATTCAAAATTATGAAATTTAATATACCATTAGCAAGAAGCCTGTTTTGGTCCCTAAATTAATTTATTCAACTTGCATACAATGTGACTTATATAAAAATCACAAAATTCTTCAGGCAGTCGCATATAGACCTCCTCTTCAAAATCTCCATTCAAGAATGTCATTTTCACATTCATTAGATGTAGATCTAAAATTAAAGTGAGCTACTAATGCCATGATTATTCTTAATAGTCCTTCTTAGACACTAGAGAGAAGGTTTCATGATAATCAATGCCTTCTTTTTGAGTGAAACATTTGGCTACAAGTCTGGCTTTATATTGTTTAATATTACAAGATGTGTCTCTTTTAGTTTTATAAACCCATTTGGATCTATAGGAGGGCTTCCTTTTGGTAATTCAACCAAATTTCAGACTTTATTTTTGGCCATAGATTCCAACTCTCCCTTCATGGCACCATACCAAAGTGTGAAATTTTCTCCACTCATGACTTGTGAAAATGAGCATGGATCATCTTTAAAAATTATTGGTTTAGAACTCTTGAGATTTTCTTACTCCCACTTGTTCAGACGTTCCTTCAATGGGTTCGAATAAAGTGGGTTGTTCTTCATGTGGCTCTTCAGGTGGTGATGACTCTTGAACTTGTTGCTCTCCAGGAATTCATGAGAATTTGTTTGATTAACATTCAATTTGAGTATAAGTACCATAGGTGGTTAGTTACTTCTTTCAGTTCCACCACTTGAGTCAAACCACTCCCACTTACTTCATGTTCCTCAAGAAATTTAGCATTTCTAGCCTCAAAAATCTTGGGAGAATGAAGACAATAGAACCTAAATCCTTTATAGTTAATTGCATAGCCTATAAAGAAACCACTTTTTGTTCTTTCATCCAAATTTCTTAATTGTGGGTTATAAACCCTCACCTCAGCTGGACATCCTCAAATGTGTAAATGACTTAAACTAGGTTTTATCTTTTCCATAGCTAATTCAAAAGGCATCTTGGGGACAACCTTGGATGGAACCTATTTAAAATATATACACAGCGGTTTTAAGGCTTCACTCCGCCAGGATAAAGGTAAACTTGATCTGCTAATCATGCTTCTTACCATGTCCAGTAATGTCGATTCCTTCTTTATGCCACCCCATTTTATTGTGGTGTTCCTGGCATGGTATATTGAGCAATTATACCTTCACTTTCAAGGAACTCGGCAAATGGAACTTTAACTTGTCCCTTCTCTGTGTACCTACCATAATATTCTTCACCCCTACCAGACCTTACAATTTGATCTGAGCTCATTTTGTTTCTCTACTTCTATTTTAAAAACTTTAAAAGCATCAAGTGCTTCTGATTTGTTAAACAAAAAATAGGGATACATGTATCTTGAATAGTCATCAATAAATGATATAAAATATCTCTCACCATTCAAGCAAGGGTGCAAAAAGTCCACAAATATCTGTATGTGATCTCAAACAATTGAGAACTCATTTGACACCTTTAGTGGATTTGTTGGTCTACTTGCCCTTTAGCCATGATCCACACAAGTTTCAAAGTCAGGAAAATCAAGAGCTTCTAAAATTCCATCATTAACTAACCTTTTGACTCTTTCAATAGATGAGTCCCAATCTCTTGTGCCACAAAAACTTGGATGAGTTCTCATTGATAATACATCATAGTGCTATTTTTTATCATGCAGGGTTACAACATTATATTACATTTTAGGATCTAACCCAAATTTAAATAGCTTTTCCATCTAAATTTTCCAAGCCAACAACTTTATTGTTTTTCAAAGTTTCACAAAGAATAATGACAATTGAAATCATAACCAACAATTGATAGTCTTGAAAGTGAAATTAAATTTGTAGAATATGATGGAACATAAAAAGTATTTTCTAAATCTAATTGAAGATCATCTTTTACATGAGCCTCTACGTCCCCATCCTTTAGAGTTAGAGAAAAACTTTGCATGATTTTAGCAATGTGAGTTATGAAACAAGAGGTGATCCTACATGTATTATCAGAAATTTAGTGAAATTAGATTCATAACATACAAAGGTAAAATTGCCTTTCTTCTCAACTCATTCTTGTATTTCAGGCAATCTTTCTTTCGGTGTCCCTTCTTTTTGCAGAAACGACAAAAATCTTTATCAAGACGTCTTTCTTTTCACTTAAGAACACTTTTGCCTGTCTTTGCATTTCTCTTATCATGATTCACCAAATTTACACTTTCAGGTATCTTATGTTCAACCTCTCTCCTTTCTTGATCACACATGGTCAAAAGTTAATTGATTGACCATTTATCTTTATGTGTGTTATAAGATATCTTGAACAAACCATATTCTACAGGAAGAGATTTGAGGATAAAATGCTAAGAAATGGTACAAAAAAACATATCAACCTCAAGGGACTTGAGTTTAGCAGCAATGTCTCTCATCTCCATAATGTGCTCCTGCACTGTACGACTTCTTTCAAAGGTCATACTTGAGAGCCTCTTCATAAGGGTGCTGGCTAAGGCTTTGTCAGAGCTTACAAATTGTTCATCAATTTCCTTCATACAAACTTTTGACCTTATCTGTTAGGTATAAAACTCCTAATGCTTTGACTTATATGAGATTTTATGAGCATTAAGCTCAAGTTGGATCACACCCACCGCTCATAAAAAGCCTTAGCCTCTGGCATACTTGATTCCGTGGGCTTAGGTGGTTCTTCCACATGGAGAGCCAGATCTAAGTCCGAGCATCCTAAAGTGAGAAGGATTTTCTCCTTTCATTCTGTAAAGTTTCATCGAGATAACATACGGAATTTAGAGCATTTTCATTAAAAAATAGTAGTAGGAAAAGCTGTGTAAGCAGAAAAACAAGGATACACATACATAAGTTATGAAGTACAAACCATCAAAAGTGAATTGCGTAAATACCGATTCTAAGTAAATTTTAAACCTTTCTATGGGCAGAGGTTGCAACCCGTGCATAGAATTTATTTAACTTTATTAGACTAGTAAACCAAAATAAATCTCTAAAATAAATCATACCTGTGGGAATAGAATAATTTTCATCTGAAAAGTTTACTATCTCATTCCAATTAATCTAACCAAAATAGTTACCTCCTATGGGGTAAGGTTTTACCATTTTGATAAGATAATAAGACTTTATTAGATGTCATCATCATATCTTAATCTCTTAACTTTATATGATTAAAGAATTATAATTTCTCTTTATGTCATATACGCAGCCCAAACATATAACAGAAGAACTCAAAAATGACATCTTACAATAGTTAACTTTAATAATTAATTTAAATAAAGTGTTAATTATTAAAATGCAAAAATGAATTATATAGGAAAATCCTACAAAAAAGACAATCCGGTGTATAAAGTATCTCGCGTTAGCAGGGAAAAGGACCGCACAACAAGAGAATAGGCATAACCTACATATCTCTATTATAACGGTAACATCAAAAAAAAATATTATAATAACTTAAAACAATACTTCCATATTCACAAAAGGAGTAGACGTTAATGTCTTATCATGAAACTAGTATTATTAATACTTCTATTCATATTCGGATTCAAAATTGAACCATTGATATTAACAAAAATTTCTCTAGTTGGACTATTGATTATTTTGTTTAAGCTTTAAGAAATCCCTAAACACTTTAATTACATTATATAACACATAATCAATGAGTCAATATAAATTCATGTGAGGAATTAATTAAAATAATCATTATATAATCAAAAATGTGCCACCGAAATACCCTGTTAATATGTTTACGATTCTCTTTCATTATACAATATTGGTTACCAACTTACAAAATCAAATAGAGTTTGTATCAAAACACCGAACAATTGGCTAAAGTATGCTCTGATATCAAATGTTGAATTTCAACACATATTAGAGCCAAAACATAGGAAAAATAGAAATAGGAACATACCTTCAACCATTGTTGTTCAAATTATTACGGGAAACCGTCTTTGTCTTTCACGGGTACATGTAAAAAACTGTAAAGAAAAACCTAAAGCCTTCTAACCTATGCCTTTCAAAGTGTATGCCAGGCTTGATGGAGGTCACATGCGTGTTATCGTAGGCTAGGGACTCTTGGGCAAAATACTTTAACTCTAAGGGATTTCTCCACCAAGTATGGTTTCACTAAGGAATCCTAATTAATAGTTTCCTTCCATCAAGAAAACTTCCTTATATGCATAACCAGAAATATTATTTGCCGTATATATTATTTACTTGGAAAAAAAGACAAATAATTTATTACCAAATATGTGAACCACATTAAATATCCAAAAAAAAAAAAAGAGACACGTTTTTTTCTTACACTAAGGACTAGCCATGTAGGTAAATTTAATTCAATAAGATTAAGTGTATTGATATTGCATGAAGTCAAACAACTCAATAATATTTTAGCATAGGTGATTTTTCTAATTTGATCCTAAGGACAATTTCTAACCACGCTTAGTATGAAAAAATTACAAAATAAAATAGCTATTGATGATCACTTATTGCCTTAATTTAAAATAAGGACCCATAGGCAGTGAGCATTAACTGAATTAGATGGGAGATAAATCGATAAAACACCGGGCAAATCACATGTCCTATATGTTGATTAGATTAAAAGAAAGATTACGTTAGAGGCACAAGGCTGCGGTGTTGCGTTCACCCAAGTTTCTCAAATCTGTGATGACGTTAAGGGTATAAATACACATTGATGGAAAAAAAAAAGAGAAGAGGATGTAGCAACTTTATTGGTTAAAGTGTTCGGACTATCATCAGATAAAGATTTGGGCATTAGAGGCTCGGAGGACTAAATGGAAAACAAAGGCACTGGTTTAAGAATGGAAATAGATGAAATGATTACAATGATGTCTTCTCCATGTGTAATGTCTTTTAAGTGTTTAGTATAAGCTGTGAAGTATAAAATGTCTCTTTACAATTATGACTAAGCCAAGTATAAAATATCCCTAGAACTAGTCCATATGAGTAATGATTTTCCACAACTTGATATAAGGAACATAATATAATTGTGTAATTAGATAAGCAGATCTATATTCTGAAACGATCAAAGGTCTACTAGCGTCAGCCTACTTCTTATCAATTAAGACTGCAGGTAAACTAGAAGATTATCTAGAATATATTTTGAAGAGATGATTCAAGTACATGAGGTTTTAATGTCCATAACTTGACTAAGAGAACTTAATTCATGAGGAAGGTTTAAAAGTATTCCAGATGGGATCCAGTTAACAAATGAATTGACCAGGCCAAGAGTATGGTTTCTATACTTGAAAGTGTATGCGGGGAAAATAATGGCAATCTCCTTATTTGAAGTGTCTTGAGTATTGTACAGGCCTCAAAAGGAAGCAGACGAAAGAGCAAAAGGAATAATAAGAATTTAAAGCAAAGTTCACCTAACCCAAGAGAAGATTCTATGTGAATTATTCAGGCAAGTGACAAGTGTGAAGGCTAACTCTAATAGATAGACTAAACAAAAATCTATAGCTCAAATTTAGCCCATCACGCCATAATGAAGTTAGAAGTACACATGAATAGTGCAATACAAACCAGAGTCATTAAGAATAGGAAATCAGACATACATCATAGAGACTTGGCGTCAGTATAAATGATTTCCGTCTTCTAGGTATATCGTCTATGAAGGAGGTTATGTAAGTTTAGAAAGAAAAGCAGTTTAGTTTCATGTTCTTTGATCTGTTAGAATGCTGTGAAGAATGGGTCAAAAGGAATCAAAATGATAGAACGCTGACTACCTTTATCGTATCCGCAAGAGTCAGAGTAAGAGAATGAAAATACATGAAAAGATAACCATGTTATTAGAACAAGTTTCAAAATGAGCAGCATAGTACTCGAGACAATGTTATCACATACACTTTCAAAAGTCAATGTGTCATGTGATTATCATACCTAGAAATATTACTGTTCGTACTCACATCACGTTCATGTTGGAACTTCGCAGTCTACGCATGCGACCTGAACATTTAGATCATATTCATATGTTCAGTGATACATACTTATCTACAATCCATATTTACTCAGTTGAATCTCACCATAGCCCTATATTTGATACCTTCCTTATAGAATTTACACGTAACAATAATTATTATTCTAGCATTAGAGTGACACCATCGAAAGATTTATATGGAGTAGAGACATAGATCCTATTGGGTGATCTAAGATAGGTGAAGCAAATGTACTTGAACCACATTTAGTTTTTACCAAGATAAGCAATTGAGAACAGTCCAATAGAAGGATCCGATTATAGAAAGAGTTATTTGAAGGAACAGAAAGTTACATGAAATTTAAGTATTCGCACTTGTCTCATGAGCGGAAATATTGTAACACGGAAATCTCTTGTACATCTTTGGTTCACATATGCTTGAATATCTGTCTTCATATGTCATATCATTTGTGACTCATGTGCTTGGAGCAATACCAATTTTCAAGGTTGACCACTTTATAAAAAATTTGTGTTTACGACTCCTCTCTCAGGCAAAAACAAGGTACACTTATATGTTTGTAAATCAATACAGAATATAATTATATCCAAGTGCGGTCAGACAAGTTCCTTGCATGTCTATTTGCTTCTTTCACCATGCAATACATGTGATGATGCCAGTGGGGCATATATATTCGTTCTGGTTAGTAGACAAGTTTTGGACAATCCTGATTATAAAGGGACTTCGTGAGAAATTTTTAAAAAATCCAAAAGTTAAGACTATTTTTGAACTACCATTATCATTCGAAGACAAATGATCCTAGGAGGAATAGTGTAACACCTACACCTCTAAGTTAAAGACAACTAGTTAAATATCAATAAATTTATTCAACCTCAGGAAGATAAGGTCAAGAATGAGTATAAATGTAAATGAATCAATATATTATAGTGTTTAGCATGTTTTTATAAGTTTACGGTATGATAAAATCTTTAACATTTAAGTTAAGTTTGAACCGACATTATGAACGAAATTTTCTTTATGTGTCACAAAAAAGGTCAAATTTAAACTAGTATATCTCCTATAAAATGAGGATTTATGTGATGATACACATATTAATGAGACTAATTGCATTTACTTTCCAACAACATCGTAAACCACTCGTCAATCTGACTTTGGTACAAAAAATTAGAGCTTTTCTACTATGTACTACCTTGAAAGTCAAAACTAACTAAGGGGTGGGGGGTGGCACCCAAGGAGATGTCGGCTACTAATCTTGGGCATAATTACGTGCCCAAGTACTATTTTATAACTTGGTTTAGTCAAGTTTGTCAATTTAATTAATTACATTCTCATATGATTTTGAATATTTTTGTGCATGAACTAACCTACATGAATTAATGCTCTTTGTTTTGTAGGTGTAAAAAGCCTTAGGAGGGACTAAATATGATGGTTAAAGTTTGAGGAAGAAGCTTGGAATAAAAGGAAAAAGAGTCGCATGATGTTGCACAAGTGCATGCACATGCTGAACCACACACCGTGCCATGCAGCACGCGTAGCGCGTTGAGCACCATGCCACGACAAGGCAACTGCGCATTCAGCAGCGTGCCACTCCCAACATCTGCGCGCGTGAGGCATTCCATTCCAGTGAAGTGACGCGACCAAGGACCGTGTAACGGCCAAGCTGCTCGCGTTCAGCCGGCGTGCCACAGTGAAGCGAACGCGCAAGGCCATCGCCAACAACATGCCAATCCAGTGGCTGCGATACCTCCGTGTCACGGAGGCAATATGCCACGATGAAAGCATGACACGGAGGCAGTTCCTCCTTGGCAATTTTGCAAATTTCCCATTTATTATAAATTGAATACTTGGTTATAAAATCATTTATCACGAAATATTTTGAGAGCAACAGAAAGGAAGCGAAGGAGAAGTGAAGAACTTCACCAAGGGTTCATTATTTTTTATTCTCTTTTAATTATTCTTGTAAGTACTTTACCTTAATTATGTTTGTGAGTATTTGTACGAACATGAGTGGCTAAAACCCTTCCTCTAGGGTTGGCGCCATAAGATATGAATGTAAATGCTTATTCATATTTGGTTGAGTTTTTAGTTGTTGTTTGTCGTGCATTCTTCATTATTATTGTTTTATGCTTGATCACATCAAAACAAACTCGTTAACTTAAATAAAAGCACGAAAAGAGTAAACCTAGGCTAGAACATAAGAATGTAGGGAGAAAGTTCTTGTCTTTACGATAAGATTTGCGGTTAGGATAAAAATTATACCTAATTTGCCTTGCACGGTTAATAAAACGGGATGAGCTAGACACCGACTTAGAGTTGTCACATCACCGCTCGTAGAAGTAGTTGTGAAGATAGGTCAGGTTAAATGATTAGAGGTACGAAAGTCCATAATCAGGGCATAAACCCCACAGCAAGTCACATCCACGTAGTTAAATTGCTCATGAACTAGGGCGATATATCCCGGCAATGATGTAGGTGTGAGACTAGTTTGTTGTGTTTAGAGGCTCGAGGGCCATGAACACTGCATTTTAACTATGTGAGACAAAAACTGAAGTTTCATACTTGAACCATTATTGGTGTAGCTTTGCACAGTTATCAAGCCTTAACTCTAGTTGCTTCTTACTATTGTATCTCAATTATTTTTTATCACCCCTAGATTTAATTATAATTATCCAAAATATCTTAAATCAACACTTGTGAAGGTTAAATTAACACTTGAACTTGAATATTTTCTGAATCATTCCAGTCCCTGTGGATTCGACATTCGGCTCTTAAAAAGGGCTATTGTATTACTTATGCTACAACGTACACTTGCGCGTGCACTGGGGGCATGAAAAGAAGTTTTTGAGCGCCGTTGCCGGGGATTGGTGTTTGGGTGAAATTTTCTATTTTTGTGTGAATTTTATTTTCCTTAAGTGTTGAAAAACTTGGTCTTAGTCTGTTATATTACAGGTAACAGGTTGTCCTTGCAGAACTGGCAAGGAATAGAGAGAGGGTAGAACCTTTGTTGGAACACGTTCGCCAACTACATTTGCTTAGGAGGGAAGCTCTAGAATGGAAGTTGAAAAGGTTATAAGAACAGTTACAACAACCTCCACCAGTGGAGCAAGTAGAGTTGTTACCTAATCAGATGGCAGCCCGACCAGTTCGCGAAGTGGCAATCCCACTAGAGACGAATGTGACCTCAGTATCCACCAAACCGAAGCACAGAGGGAAACTTTTGAGCTGAAATAGAACATGGTGTAGCTGTTATATTCTAGTGACCAGTTCAAAGGGATGACTCATGAGGACCCAAAACAGCACTTACAGAATTTTCTAGAGATCAATGACACTTTTGTCTCCACCAGAGTGTCAACAGATTATGTCCAACTCACTCTCTTCACATTTTCATTATTAGGAGAGGCAAAAAGGTGGTTGAAGGCTAAGCCACCGAGATTCCATTGCTTCTTGCAGGACGACCTAGTAAGGAGGCTCGCATAAGATTCTTCCCTTCAGGTAAGACTGCCAATCTCAGAAGTAAGATATTAAGTTTCAAGCAGAGGACGGAGGAGAACCTATATTTGGCTTGGAAGAGATTCAAGTCATTGTTGAGAGAGATTCAGAGTTCATTGTTGAGAGACTGCCCTCATTACCAGCAGTCCAATGAGGTGTTAGCCCATACTTTTGTCGAGTCTGAACCCATACAAAAATCCTACTAGACTCTGCATCAGGTGGCAGAGTGGAAAAGACATTTGATGAGTTGTACACTCTGTTGAACAGGATTGCTCAAGGAAATCCAGAGTGGCACAATGAATCATCAAGAGGAACTTAAGAAAAGAGAAGCATTAGGGTTGATATAAGTAGATAGTGTCAATTCCTTAGTCGCACAACTAGCATCAATGCAACATCATATGATGACTCAATTCAGCAAACTGAGTATGAATCATCCACGGGGTCAAGTGAATGCAATTCAGCAGGCTCCGAGTTGGTGCAAAATTTATGGTAATAATGGGCATAATCTGCGGGTCTTACTTGAGCCAATCCCAGTCAACTTTGTGAAATGTTCCGATAAACAATCAGAGTTATAGGAACACCTACAACAAAAACTTAGCAGAGTCACCCAAATTTCTTGGGCTGGCAAAAGAGACAGACAAAATAGTGGTCAGTTAAGTAACAACAACATTGAGGAGATGTTGCAGAAGATTATAGCTACACAGACCCAACTGGCAGAAAATCAGGCAAGGATGGCTTTAGATTTGAAAAACCAACAAATGGCCACCCGAAAACTAGAGAAGCATATGGGTCAATTAGCATCTTCTCAACACGCAGACCTCAGGAGGTTACCCAGTGATACAGATACAAATCCCAGACAGGTCAATGCCATCAATCTGAGGAGTGATAGGCGGGTGGCTGATGCACCACCGATTGAGAAAATGAGGTATAGCGGAGAGTTTGGTCAGACAAGGTCCATCATCCAGCCGAGAGGAGAAACTAAGAGTGTTGGGCAACACAATGCATCATCATCATTGCAGCCAACACATAGACCGGTCCCACCAACATTCCTACAAAGGCTCAAGAAGAGAAAGGAAGAAGAATGTTTTAAGTTCTTTGATATTTTCGAAGAACTTCATATCAGACCTCCTTTATTTGATGTCTTGTAGGGAATGCCAAAGTACGCTAAGTACTCGAAGATGTGGTGGTAAAAAGTGAGGTTGATGGATGTACAGATGGTGGCACTTACTGAGAGTGCAGCTACAGGGTGATGATCAAGATACCTAAAAAGCTCCAAGGACCCGGGAGTTTCACCCTCCCCATATAAATTGGTGAAACTAAAATTATAAGGGCTCTTTGTGACAGGGAAGCAGTAAATCTAATTCCCTATCTCTACCTGGGGTTAGGTGAGCCGAGGCCCACACGAGTAATGTTGCAGCTGGTAGACAAGTCCACGGTGGCACCGGAGAATAATTGAGGACCTTCTCATCAAAGTGGGTAAGTTCATCATACCCAATGATTTCATCATTCTTGGTTTTAAAGTTGATGATAAAGGTACCCTTGATCAGTCTTGGGACGGCCCATTCTTGAAAACTGGAGGAGAAATCATAAATGTAGGCGAGATACGATTAAAATGAGGGTCAATAATGAAGAAGAGCTCTTTAGAGTCTACCAAGAGATCAATCCACCACACACTACGAGATCTTTGTAAGATCCAATGTGTTGTCGAGATGTTGAGTGTGGGGTGGTAGATTTATGGGTCCAATGCTGCAGGACATGATGACATTTCCATCCCGAATCTGATGGAGGGTGAAAATTGAGGAAAAAAAGATGGAAGAAAAGAGGGAAAAGTGGAGGTTGTTCCCTATAAAAATAAAAAGAAAGAAGATGGTTCGAAAGGGACCAATTATTTGAGGATCTCTGAAGGATAACCACATCGTGCACGACGTAAAATCAGGCGCTGCCTGGGAGGCAATCCAAGAGTACCACAAGTACACTTTATTTTTAGTTTGTATTATATTTTGTTATTTTTTAGTTGTGTTGTGTGTTTTGGTTATTAAGCATAGATTTAGGGGAAGTCTGAGTACCCGAGGAGTAAGAGGTAAAGCATGATAAGAAGATGAGTGTGGAGTTGGTGACCCGTGTTAAACAATGAGAAGAAAAACATATTGTTAGCTAGGTTGAGGCCTCAGAATATTTCTCACCCTTTATTAATTTTGGTTGATGCTTTGGGGACCTAGCATAATTCATGTGTGGGGTGAGGGAAATTTTAAAATTTTTAGTGAATTCGGGTGTGGTTGGTGCTTGGACACAAATTGTGGTTGTTGATAAGGTGTTAGTTGAGCACAACTCACTTATACCCTTTGGTTTTATTTTCGGTTCTTTTTCGAAGGAGAGGTACTTTGAACCGATGAATAAAATTTCTGTGTCTGTACATAATGGTGTTAGTCATAGTTAGGATTTTTCCGATGATAAATGGTGGCAGTCAATCGTCTTGAGGAAAAATTAGTCAATAGGTTTGTGTTGTGAACCCTTAGATGATTGGTAGCTTGATATTCTTGTTATGTTCTATACATAATTGTGAGATGCAAGTATTGTAAATTTTGAAGCATTTTAGCAATTGCAACTGTGTTTGAAACACCTAGGCTCTTGAATATGACTCTATGTGCTTAAAGCTTAATTCTGAATTCTTACGATTAGCTGAGTGAAGAGTCTATTAATTTGTCTTGAATCGAGCATGTGCTGTGAGTGTAAGATTTTGAATATTTATGCTATTGTGCATTGTCCCTTAACTTGTCTGATGTATATACAAAACAAAATGAGGGAAGTCAATTGTAGAGTGATTTAGGCACTTCTTTGAATGATCCATATTTTTATCCGTTACTTTACCTACCTTAATATATGATCCTAGATAGCCCATTGAGCCTTTAGCCTATTCTTTTTTATCCATAAAATGATCTCAATCCTTTCTTTTCAATAGCCTTGAGCTTGATCCAAAACTCCTAAGTGTTTAAGTGAAAATGCAAAAGAAGTTAAAGAGTGAGAATTGTGAAAAGGAAAAATTACGGTTGTGGGAGTTGAAAAAAATATTAGAGGTGCACTTGTTTGAAAATGCATTAGTATGGGTCAGAAATTAAGATAACAAAAAGAATGAAAAGTTGTAAGTACGCCTTACTAATAAGCTAAGTGTGCTTAAATAAATGGGAAAACCAAAGAGGAAATTGATGAGTGAAAAGAATAAAGGTGAAGTAAGAGAAGAGATGTCTGTAATGAAAGTGTGATGTATTAAAAGCACTTGTGGAAGATAGTCACTATTACTGCCAGAAGTACCTACCCGTCCCTTAACTTATATTACAACCCACTAAGTCCTACTTGATCTTACTTAGACATTCTAAAATTAGTGAAGTAAAACACTAAAGGTAAGCTTATGGGTCAATACATGTTGCATGCGAATTCTTTGTGAGAGTGAGATGGATTCTTATTTATATACCCTTACATGCTGTAATGTGGCTTTTACGAATGAGAACTGGGTATCTCTTGTTGTGAGGGCACATAGTTTGCTGAAGGATAAATTCGTTGGATTTCTTGGTTGGTTAATTTGCATGGAGTTTGTTGGTTTGAGAGTAGATTCATGAGGCTAGGAAGTCTTAATGTAGTTATTGTGATTTTAATGGTTATATATTGCATACTCTATTTTTAACTTGCTATCTAAAATAATCGGTGTAGCCGTAAAGAAAAGCAGTCATCTTGTTTCAATTAGCTATGTATGAGTTCTTCGTGGACATGAGATGTAATAGAGTTGTTCGAGGACTGGACGGGTATGTGTGGGGTAGTGATCTTGGGCATAATTACGTTCCCAAGTGCTATTTTATAACTTAGTTTAGTCAAGTTTGTCAACTTAATTAATTACATTCTCATGTGATTTTGAATATTTTTGTGCATGAACTAACAAACATGATTAGTCTTTGTTTTATAGGTGTAAAAAGCCTTAGGAGGGACTAAATATGATGGTTAAAGTTTGAGGAAGCTGGAAGGAATAAAAGGCAAAAGAGGTCGCATGATGTCCGCTGAAGTGTATGCACATGCCGAGGAGCCTCAAAGCATGCCACACACAGCATGGGCAGCGCTGACACCATGCAAGGCAAGGAAACTGCGCGTTCAGCAGCGTGCCACGCCCGACGCTCTGTGTGCACAAGGCATGCCATTCCAGTGAAGTCGTGCGACAAGCCCGTGCCACAGCCAAGCTGCTCCGCGTTCAACAGTGTGCCACGACGGGCAGCGCGCATGGTCATCGCCAACAACATGCCAATCCGAGTGGCTGCACGCGATACCTCCGTGTCCGCGAGGTAATGCGTCGCGATGGGCAGCGTGACACGGAGGCAGTTCCTCCTCGGCCAATTTTTGCAAAATTCAATTTACTATAAATTGAACACTTTGTTATAAAATCATTTATCACAGAAATATTTTGAGAGGTGGAAAGGAGAGAAGGGAAAAGTGAAGAACTTTACCTAGGGTTCATTATTTTTCATTATGTTTTAATTACTCTTGTAAGTACTTTACCTTAATTATGTTTGTGAGTATTTGCACGAACATGAGTGGCTAAAACCCTTCCTCTAGGGTTAGGCTTCCTATATGAATGTGAATGCTTAAATTCATATTTGGTTTGAGTTTTTAGTTATTGTTTTGTCGTGCATTCTTAATTATTATTGTTTTTATGCTTGATCACCATCAAAACAAACTCGTTAAGCTTAAGTAAAAGCCGAAAGAGTAACCCTAGGCTATAACACAAGAATGTAGGGAGAAAGTTCTTGTCTTTACGATAAGATTCGCGGTTAGGATAGAAATTATACCTAATTTTCCTTGCTTGGTTAATAAAACGGGATGAGCTAGACACGACAGGTATCACATCACCGCTCGTAGAAGTAGTTGTAAAGCTAAATCAGGTTAAATGATTAGAAGTACGAAAATCCATAATCAAGGGCATAAACCCCGTAAGCCACATCCCACGTAGTTAAATTGCTCATGAAATAGGACGTCACATCCCCGCTCAATGATGTAGGTGCAAGACGTTTGTTGTGTTTAGAGGCTCAAGAAGACCATGAACACTGCATTTTAACTATGTGAGACAATAATTGAAGTTTTCATACTTGATCCATTGTGAATTGTAGCATGGCATGATTATCAGACCTTAACTCCTGATTTGCTTCTTTACTATTGTATCCCAATTATTTTGTGATCACCCCTAGATTTAATTACAATTACCCAAAATCTCTTAAATCAACACTTGTGAAGGTTTAATTAACACTTGAACTTGAATATTTTCTGAATTAGTCCAGTCCCTATGGGTTCGACATTCAGTTCTTAAAGAATACTGTGCTTGTACGACCGTGTATGCTTGCGTGTGCGCTGGGGGCGACTTACACTAGAAGGTTAAATTTATAAGTTGCAAGTTAAGGATTCATTTGACATTTTTATTGGAGTATTTTTGAGTTGTTCTCTCTAAATTTCTCCCCTCTTCAACACCCTTAAGTTTATGAAAAGTATATCTATGAAACAAGGTATAAATCTTTATGTAAGATCATGATAAATACTTAGTCTATGATCTCATCTGGAAGGAAAGTGTGTTCTTGGAAATTTAAAGTTAGAATAATTAGGAATCTCTATCAATTGAGTAAGTTTCTCATCCCTTTTCGTCTATAAGCTCGGGTGAGCTCACAGGAAAAGGTAATCAGAAACAATGAGTTCAGTATTATTTGTCATATAGTAACTCATAGAGGTTTTCATCTTGTTGAGAAGTTTAGGGTGGGAAGACCTTATAAATGATTGTATAATGTTGTTTCTATGGTTTGGAAGGGAGGTGTTGAAAAATATGTTGGTTAAAGGGTTCTACTACAAGCTGTAGCTCACCTAGTGGTTGATGTATTTCCTATGTGACCTGGGCACTATTGTTGGGTTGTGTTTAATAGTTGTATTACTTTTGTTTATGTATACTTCATGCCTCGCGGAAGCGGGGAATATTATTATTAATAAAGTGTTCTAGGTCCAGTAATGAGGTATATGTGGCTAAAACCTATTGTCACCACTACGACACCACATCACTACCACATGTTTCCTCCATATGAGTCTATGATGTTTTATATCATGAAACCACACATGCCCTAGGTTTTACATGTTTCATGTCACTCCTAATATGTAAGTCTTTACGTAAATGTATATGGTTTTGAGTTATTTATTTGAGACGTTCATGTGCTTTCACTCGAGTTATACATGCGATGTGTAACAATTAAACTACTTCAACAAGTGCAACGATGATATGATAACATGTGCAATGTAATTGAAAAGATAAAGTAAATTTATTCCAAGTTCTAGTCATGTTCTTACTTGAGACTTTGACATATGCGATCCCGTGTATGAAGGCACTTGCGATGACTTATTTGAGAGATTTGATGTGTTATGGCCTAGTGGAAGACTTTTCATGTGTTATGCCTTCATGGACGACTTCATATATTTTAATCCCTCGTGGTTGACCCGCCTTTGTGGCCGGCCTCTCATGTATATTAAACCCACCGTGGCTGACCTACGCTGCCGGCTGACACAAGATTTATTTCATGTGTTAATGTTAACTAAAAGAGACTAAAAAACGTATGTGAATCCAAGTGGCGTAACAGCCACAATGATCCAAGTTCCATAAAAAATAATCTCAAGTGCTACACCGAATGATTCAAGAGATAAGAATAATGTATCACTAATCGTAGGACATGGAAAGTGATTCCATAGGATGTTTCATAGTGTTCGTTTTTTCTCAGTGAATCTTATTGGTATTCCTTTCATATGAGCTTCATTTTATGCCTTATGTTATTCTGTCTGTCTTACATACGAGTATTATTCTTTATTACTCACATTTGTTTGTTGGAAGCTACACTTACACTGCAAGTACAAATGCATTGAGCGGTAGACCATTATTCTAGAGGTGGCTTCCACTTAGGTGTTGGTTAATAAGATCCATTTCTATTTGGGGCTAAGTCGAGTCTAGGACTTATTTTTATGGTTTGTATATGTATTAGCATTATGGGTAGGTTCGGGCCCAATCTTGATAGTATTCAGTTGTTTGAAATTCATAAAGGTTTGATAGACATTGTGGTAGGTTGTATATGTATACAGATGTTATGTTAGCATCGACATGTTAGTTTTATTTTTGTCAGTCAATTGTTTTGTTACTCATTTTGATATGTGATGTTTCTATTATATTTCTATGTTGCCATATATTTAATTGTCGTATAATATAGTATATGTCAGATTTATATGTTCAGATAGTGTTGTCCACATCACTAAGAGTTAGTTGTGACACCCAATCAGCATCTGCAAAAAAATCAACTCAAGTATGATCACCAGTTGCTATACAATATGCCAAATCTAGGAGATTCCCTCAAGTAACATAGAATCTATTTTAAAACAACCCAATCTTTTACTGTAGCTACATACATGAACTGACTAACAACACCTACAACAAAACAAATATTTGAACGAGTAATAGTAAGGTAATTTAACTTCTTAATTAATCTTCTACACCTCTCTAGATCATCAAAAGGATTGTCAAATCATCTTTCATAAGATGCACATAGGAACCATTAGATGCGAAAGGTTTAAACCAACTCTCTAATGTCCACAAATAGGTCAAGAATATTCTTTTTCCTAAGACAGAAAAATTCCCTTCTTGCTTCTATTGACTTCTACTGCCAAAAAAGTATTTCAACTGTGTAATCCTTCGCATGAAACCAAGTATGCAAGAAATACTTGAGGGTGATCTCGTCATAATCACTTCCTGTGATTACAATTTCATCAACATATAAAACAAGAAGGATAGTGTTAGCTAATGATTAACAATAGAAGAATAAGTGATCATATAGATCATTTTGGCTAAACCTGAAATACCTCACTGGTTGTCAAGGCCAAGCCCAATGACTATTCTTCAAATTATGCAGGACATTTCAAATGGCAGACTTTATATCTCCCACGAGTAACAAAACTGGGTGGTTGCTCCATATATACTTTTCTTGAAGATCACCATGAAGGAAAAAAATTCTTGATATTGGGTGTAAGGTTCATTTCATGAAGCAGCTAGAGAAATGATCAAGCTGATGAGTTTGGCAACCAAGGAGGCAGTGTGAGAATAATCTACCCAATACTTTTGAGCATACCCTTTAGCCTGAGTCTAACATTAAGTCTTGATAGCAGAACCGTCTGAATTACCAGCCCAACTGTTAAGACCCATCTACATCACTAGTTTCTCAACCATCGGATGAACATAAAAAGCCACAAGTTTAGAATTGACTATTTCAGAGATGATTTGCTTGTAAATGAATAATCTAGTCCAATTCTTGCTGAATGTTTTCCCATTCTTCTTTTAATATTTTGGTCTCTTATAATATTTTACGAGCCAATATATAGATTTTTAGTATTTATATGAATCTCTTGGGTTTGTGAAATCTTGATAATGCAACAATAAGAAGGAATTAAGCTTCTTAAAGGAGTTTGATGGAGAATAAGAAAGTGTATGTTGCGTTGTTAAGTTTCAATTACTTTACAAATAACGGTTATATTATAATTAATAAATTTGAAATGGATATTTATTAAAATCTACCAATTAGAGTCAACATGCCAAATTCAAGAGAAATTTACAAATAAACAATTTTCAAGCTACTAACTGAAACTCATCCATTATTTCAAATATATTCAATATTTGACCACTTTTATTAAAAAATAATATTTGAAAATAATACTAGTATACACAAAAATCTTCTAATTTTGGAGATGCTAAGCATCTTGTGATATAAAAACTCAGGAAAAGTTTAAAATTCGAACTATCTCTTTTTCTCGAACTTCAGGATAGTGGTCAAACTTTAAGATATTTTCTTGGAATTTTACTTTATAAATTTGAACTCCATTCTGCTAGAGTTTGAGATTCAAGAGTAAAACTTTGACATACTATGCTAGAGTAGAGCATGTTGGATAGGAGAAGGAGGTCTCATTTAGAGAGAGAAGGTGCATAAAGCTGGAGACTTTTGAAATGTGTCTTGGTTGGAGGGAAAATGGTGAACATTTAATTCCATTTAGTTGTAATAGTTTATTTGACAGATCTATAATATTAATCTAAGAAGTTCTGACTTAGAGAGTTTAAGGAACTCCGTTCCTTTAATTATTTAAAGAGAAAGAATATGAGCAAAACAAAATTTTAAAATCCTTATTGGGGCATGAGAAGTTTGAACTCAAAAAAATTCTTGTTAAAACATCAAAATTTAAACTGCAGAAACTATTATGAAATTTTTGATTGCAAAATTGAACTCTGGCACAGTATTCCAAAATTTCACTTGTAGAAGTTAAGTGTCCTGGAATTTAAACTTCTTCAAGTGAAATTCTAGGACAATGTCTTAGAGTTTGGAAAAGGCTGATGAAGAAGTAGGTCTCTGTTGCTTTCAAATAAAGAAGGTTAAGGGGAAAATTCTCTTTGTAGCTAAAAACTAGCTTATTTTCACCACCGCGGACATAATTTATAGTTCTAACAACTTGTCCTAATTGACTACTACTATAATTTTAGGAAATTTTATGTATTCCTAGAGCAGACAAAACAATTATGTGAGAATGTCCATTTAAAATATATTACACCATATGCCTATTAAGAAAAATATTTACATAGTAATCAACAGTTATATACCTTCAGGTTACAATACACATGTTGTATACCTTAATGGGTATACAATGATATCTCGTAGGACATCAGAGCATTTTTCCTTGGAGATGAAAAATTCGCCCACCAAATTTTATCAATTTGCAAATTATTCATTAGTTAGTTTAAAGAATAAAATTAGCTGATATTATGATAATACTAGATTCAAATATTCTTATCATTTTATATCATTAAGGTATAAAAAATATGTTAATATATTGTAATACTCCGAATGTTTCTAAGACTAGACTCGAGATTGGAAATGTGATCAACAGAAAAAGTTGAAAAAATTGCTTCAATGTGACTCCAACACCAGTCATAGGTTGGTAGTATGAATCGTAGGAAGACCCGTAGATCAGATAAGAGATTTTGTCCCCTAGATTCACGGTCCTTACCTGAGTCATAGCATGTGGGTATGACCTGTGGTCAGGAGTTATAGTAAGTCCTTGGGGCTACCAAGTGATTGATCATATGGGTGATGGTACAATTCATAGTATGGAGTTACGAGTCATATTAGGATTTGTGGAAATATTCAGAGGATTTGAGTTACAGACTTAGTGATGTGGAGGATAACATAAGTCATAGGAGGATTGTATGACTCATGGTACAGTCATAACTTAGCCCCCGACGACAGTTTTTCTGCGAATTCATTAAAGGGAATTTTGTAATCCTCATCCTAACTTCCTAATGACGTCGTTATAAGATCTAAAAAAAGAGGGTTCTAACGGAGCTTAACTTATTCTAATTCATTCAACTCTCCTATGCGTAAGTTTAGAGGTTTTCATGAATATTAAGCTTGAAATTCCTCAATTCTTCCCCAAATCTCCTGGGTTTCAAGTCAACTATAGATTCGGCTTACCCGGTATATAGGGCTTCGAATGAGAGTTTTCGTTCACTCTCAAATCCAAATTTCTCCTCAAGTTCATGAATTCAATTCTTAATTCAAGTTTATGATCTTATGGGGTTTTAGACAATTTCATAAAATCCTCTATGACTTGTTTATGGGTTAATTCCCTTCAAGTTTCAAAGTATGATTTAAGATTCATGGGTAGATTTTATACCTATTTTGATTGCTAAATTCATGATTTCAAGCTTTAGAAAATTATGCCTAATTTTACAAGTTTCATGAAAAGTCAAGTTTATGATTCATGATTTCAAGTATGATGAGATATCTGAATGAATATTTGAAATTACCCATGCATGAATCCATGATTTTGACTTATGATGTCTATTTCAAGTATGCATGATTTTAATATTTTGGGCACACACATAGAGGTTAATCATTTTTTCATGGTCCAGTTCAGTTCTATAAAATCAGCTTACCATATGGTTTTGGAGTCTATACTCCCACTTTCAGCTTATGGTATGTTTTCAGCTTCATTGAAAAATGATGGTTTTAGCTTCGTTAAAAATGATGGGAGCATTATGCATGTTTTTGAGAGTAGTATCTAGCACCAAGTAGGATAGGGGTTCATGTAAACCCCGGGTCTCAGAACTACGTATCGAAGTAGGTATATTTACACATTGGGACCTATCTTTTGAGCTTCCCCTGCCCCATAAGGGCCTTCAGCAAATGCTCGATATCATGATAACGTCCTTAGTCCTGAAAAGATTTTGGACGGCTCTGCTCACTTGAGAGAGATAGTTGGGGCATCATGTAGCTCTATCATGTAGTTGACCGGTTAAGACGAGTCCTCCCATTGTTCCTCATGATTTCAGTTATGCATGTTTATGACTTATGATATTATGTTTTTAGGCAGGTTTGACCCAATGATCAGTTGATAAGCTTTTGCACATGATTTCAGTTATGGCAAGCCATATGATTTCTATTTTAACTTTGAGTCATTCTATTCAGATATGATTTTCAGTTATGAAAACACATAATTCAAATTCATATTTCAGCATGCAGTCCTTACTCTTGTGATCTTATAATTTATGTTTACATGTATGATTTCAGTTTATACTTACTTAGCATATTTTGCTTGCCTTGCATACTCAGTACATTTCAAGTACTGACCGCATACTTATCTTTGTATCATTTCATGATACGAGGTTAAGATGATAAGACTCGGTTCCACCATTAGCCTAGTTCCCGCAGCTTAGTTCAGTTTCCATCATTGGTGATTCCTCATCATACGAGGACCTTCAGTTTGATGTTGGATTAATGTTATTTTAGTTTTTAGACTTGAGTGAGCTAGTTGGGGATGTCCCATCAACTCTTCGAGACATATTAGAGGCTTATCCGTGTAATATATAAATTTTAACTTTATTAATGTTGACTCTGTTTTATGAATGATATGTACACTCAGACTTCACTTATTCATTCTTAGTTTATCAGTTTCCTCTTGATGTACATTCTTTATTTGCTATGCTCAGGCCATTGGCCAACTTGGAGCCATTCGTCGTTCTAGGTCATGTGTCTCGATTAGGGCTTATGTTCGGGTTATGACAAACTTGGTATTAGAGCAAAGGTTTAGAGTGTCCTAGAGATTGTCTAAAATTCGTGTTGAGTAGAGTCTTTTCATGGGTGTGAGCGTGCCACACTTATGGGGGAGAAGCTACAAGACGTTTTAGGAAATTTTCATTCTTTCATGATCTATGTCGTGCAATGAAGTATCTCCCTATCCTTCTAACTCGTGCTATACGCGATTACAAAAAATATGCCTCCACGCTGAGTAAATAGAAGAAGGAATGGCAAAGGAAATGGCCACGACAATGGCAATAGAGGCAGACATCAGCAAGCCCCATAACACCAATAGATCCCTATGCCCGAGCAGGTCACTCATGCCGAGTTTAGAGCAGCATTTCAAATGTTGGAACATGCAGCTGACCGCTCAGGTCAACCAACGGGGTGTGGCTAATGTTCCTCAAAATGGGAACGTAGTGGCGACAAGAGTTCTAAGAGACTTTCTCGGATGAATCACTAGAGTTTCTGGGGTCGAAGGTGGACGAGGACCCTCATGAGTTCCATCCAGGAGGTGCAGAAGATCACCCAGAATATGGGGGTGACTGGAGAGGAAAGTGCGGATTTAGCCTCTAACAAGCGAAGGGGTTGCTTACATCTGGTACCACCAATGGAAAGATAGTAGGGCAGTGGGAGCAGTCCCCGTTAGTTGGAATGAGTTTGTGACTATCTTCTTCGATAGGTTCTTCCTTAGGGAGTTAAGGGAGATGAAGGCAGCGTAGTTCGTCAGCAGGCTTAGTATCACAAGACTATCTAAGAGTATGCCTTAGGGTTTATCCGGCTATCTAAGTATGAGCCAGAGATGGTTGCAGAGTAGAGGGCTCATATGAGCCGATTTGTGAATGGAATATCAGACTTGTTGGTTAAGGAGTGTAGGATCGCTATGATGAAAAGTGATCTAGACTTCTCATGATTGGTTACATACGCCCGAAGATGGGGAGGATCATGTATGAGGGAGAGAAGGAGAGAGGCCAAGAGGGCCGGGGCCAGGAGAGTTACGAACAGTTTTAGTTGAGGTCCGGTGGAGGACACCGTCAGCAATCCCACCATAGGTCATCAGTCCCAGCACCATCATCATCCAGTGTTCTTTCTGGACCGAGGCGTGATCGGAGGGTGGGAATCAAGCTCTAGAGGTCAGGGAGCATGTTGGTAGAGTCCATCATCCTAGTTTTCGGCAGAAGTGAGGTGGGGAGGCACACCGGAAAGTACTTAGCAGGTTCAGGAGCATGTTTCGGGTGTGAGGAAGCCCAGACACGAGCAAGACTGCCTTTCAGCCATACACATGTCCATAGTAGAGGTTGTAGCAGACACCAGTTTAGCAGCTCCACCAGCACGCTCAGCTCAACAGGGTGCATCCACTAGTGTAGGTGGTTGATGTCGCCCAAGCGCATGCAAGAACACGTGGTCGCCAAGTAATATAGGCCTGGAAGCCCCGATTATCCGTACCCTGAGAGACTTGTCAGATCAATCGTTATAGCCTTATCACTTTAATTTCACTATTCCACAAAACAGTTAAAATGAGATTGATTTGAGAGAATTAAACTATCAAAACTTCAAATATAAAATTAACTAAAAGAACGATTGTGAGCTTAATTGTATTTCGATAATGATGAGAGTCTAGGAGTAATGGCACTTGTTGGTTTAAGTTGAGCTTTCAAGATGTAATTACAGGAGTACAATTCTTCTATGGTTGTTAGTTGAAAGTTACTATACCATTTCTTGCCGGTATCTAGCATTAAATATATTTTATGAACTCTAACGCCTATTCCTATGTTTGCAGGAGAATAATGAAAGGAAGATTATGCCTACTTGTATTTCTACTAAATGGAGTTGAAAGGGTATATTCCTAATCCTCAACAACAACTTCTATCCTATCACCAATGGGTTCAAGGGTCTTGCTTTCAATTCCACATTATGTATTTATTTTTAACCCTTTCGATTCCCTTTCCCAAGTTTAATTGAAAGCCAACAGATTACTTACAAGGTAATCAATCTGATAAATAATAAATTAACACAAATGTATACAAACAACCATAATTGAAGAACTGAAACTATATTAAATTAGTCTTTCAAACATTCAACCATCCACCATAGCGCAACCCTAGAATATAAGTTTATCCACTCATAGACAAGCGGAAGAATGAATACTTAGTCATCTTCATACGAAAATACAAGTAAAGAAGAGAAAAACCTAGTGTAGAACTTCATCTTCCTTGCAAATGTCTTACAAGCATCACAAAATGAACTACTGAATGTAAAAAAAAATGATTAAATCTTTAAAAGATGTTCAACAAATGACCTACGGCTTACATTTATAGTTGATCCTTCAAATGATGCTTCTGCCCTCCAAAACTTGACTTTAAAATCAACATTTCTACCCTGAATGACCCTAGCACGCCGTCCCCTCTATCTCACCACAGACTTAGTCAAATTTTCAATAATTTCAACTCTGAATAGGCCCTAAACACACCGCCCCCTCTATCTCATGTGGTGTTCGTCAAATTTCTATAAGTCTGGACACCCTGGCCCGGGGCACCACTCATCTCACCAAGGTTTTTGAAGTGCAATTCTCTGAAGCTTCCAGGGCTGGAGCACGCCCCAACCTGAATTTTTGTTTTCTGAAGTTTCGAAACTTGGTGTGCGGGGTGCCAACCATAGCACCAAATATCAACTCTCGAATCTTCTCCTTGGATCATTTTGAGTCCATTTTGCTTAGTTTTCTACTCAAATCATTTGTTAACATATAAAACACAAACACATGAATTTAGCATAAATTAGGATTATGAACTCAAACATGATCAAATATGAAGTAAAAACATGGCAAATGGGCATGAAATAGCAACATCACCACCCCACACTTAAACCATTGTTCATCTCAAACAATCCTTAAAACACACCGAAACTCAAGTTTCACCATCACACTTGACACCTCAATCAACTCATACTCAACCAAATAGCATGGAGCATACATAAAGTGATTTATCATAAGCAACAAAATTTTACCAAGCACATAATAAAGCTTCACAATCAAGAGAACACAACCTCTATAAATTACTCATCTTTTCAACATAGGGCCAATATTATTAAATGTGACACATGCAACAAGTAGTACACCGAATTAGACCTCTTGTGCCCTCACTTTTAGTGATGTTCCTCTCTAGAAAATTTATCAATGTAAAGTCATGGAACACAATAAGTAGGGCACACTCACACTCTAAATGATGTATTTGTACATATGTAACTACCATAGGCTTGCCTTTCATGTACGTTAAGACTACCTAATTGCTTCAAGAAATTAAGATCACAAGGACTTTTCTTGATTGTAATGTCGGTTAAGGGACGGGTAGGAATGATATTTCTTTTAAAGTGACTACCCTTAAGAACTTTTTAAGACATATTTCACTTTTCTTAGAGCCACCACCTCTTTCCTTGTTGTTCACCTTTCATCTACTCACCCTTGTCTTTTCTTTTCATACCCTTTTCAACTACTTCCATTTGCCAGTTTCCTACTCATAGAAGAACTAAGAATTTTGCAATTAAAGCTCTCTTTTTTCATTTCCTCAACCTTGGTATACAACACAATCTTATGGGCGGGGCTTTTCTCACTTTCTTTTCTTACCACAAATTTTTGTTTTTCCTTTAACATTATACTTCGGTGGACCTTTACTTTAAAGTCTCAAAGTTCCTAAGACTACTTTGGATCAATAAGTCTGAGGGTCTCACAAGATGGATTCAATTTTTTTGGCTAAGAAAGAATAAGGTTTTAGGCTCAAAGGGGTTAAATAGGGAGAATGTACAGGAAGGTAAAATAAATGTAGAAAGAAAGAAAAAACATGGCTTATACGAAGAAATGTCTTGATCATCTCACAACTCCCCTACCAACTAGTTATCCTAAACAAACTAAGGCAAGTTCTAGATGCGACAATATATACACAAAAAATAAAATAGCTCATCTCTCATGAAAACAAGAATATAATCGATTTCTACAGCTACACCTTCACACAATCACATTGAATGACAAGTTTAATTCATTATTAAGCCCTAAGGATATGTTGAGAGTTAATTAAAGAGATATGTGTGTCTCTCATGGATCCTCACTCATGCAATCAAGATTACCACTCTATTTACTCCAGCATAGTAGCTAAGTAGAATATCAACAAGCATACAAGTGGATGACCTACGACTCAATCTAAAATGTGATGAATCTTCCATAAGACGGTCGTGTTCATCTATCGCCAGAGCGTCATTACTCTACAACTGCAATGACTCAAACAAAACTAAAAAGTTTACCCAGTTCAAGGTCTTCGAAAAAGAACCGACTCCATAAGAAAAGAACGAAGGGTGGGGTGAGATATGCCAATTTTCAAAAAAATTCAAACAAAACATGATGGCGTACTCACCCTTAACTCAAAATTCAGGGAGAGATACCCTCACCCCACACTTAAGTGTTGCTCTATCCTCAGGTAGCTAAAATGAAAGATTTGATTAGAGTGAGAAATTACTCCCTGAGGCCCTCAAGGGCTTAGCTATCAGCATGTCTTTTGGATTCACGAGTCACACAACCCTACACTTAAGCTCAAGACCATGCGCCTTAGCTTTGATTTCAGGTACTCAGACTTCCCCTCACTACAAAGAAGATCAACAATGACACTATAAATACAAATAAGACAATTATACTTTTACATACTGGGTTGCCTCCCAACCAACGCTTGATTTATCGTCGTGGCATGACACTTAAGACCCCTCACTCATTTGCAATAAAATTGAGGTCTTTTCTCTATCCAAATTGTCTCATAATAATGCTTCACCCTTTGTCATTAACCAAGAAGGTTCTATTGGACCCCAGGGTTTCAACTCCATGTCACCATGTACATTCACATTTACCATTTCAAATGGTCAGACCATTTGATCTCGGCTTTCCACCAAACAACTAACCTTGGTGTATAATACCAATTGCCCTGCCTGAAATTTCTGACGTTGAATACGATTTTCATGCATTCTCTTAGTCCTCTCCTTGTACATTTTGGCATTTACGTACGTATTAAACCTGAACTCATCCAGCTCATGTAGTTACAACATTCGTTTCTCTCCAGCATCTTCCAAGTCCATATTCAACTTCTGTATGGCCCAATATGCGTGCTCCAGATTCAATTGGTAAATGACACGCTTTCCCAAAAATTACCTGATATGGCGATGTGCCAATAGGAGTTTGAAAGCTGCCGGTAAGCCCATAGTGCATCATCCAACTTGCTAGACCAGTCTTTCTATTTGTGCTTATGGTCTTGTAAAAGAATTTGCTTTTGATTTCTCGATTTGACACCTCCATCTGTCCACTGGTCTGTGGATGATAGGTCATAGCTACCTTGTGTTTCACATTGTATTTAGCCAATAGATTATTGAAGAGTCGATTACAGAAGTGCGTACCTTCATCACTAATGATGGCTCTGGGTGTGCTAAAGCGAGTGAATATATTCTTTTTCAAGAAATGGGTTACTGCCTTTTCATAATTGGTAGGCAGTGCTATAGCCTGTACCTACTTTGACACATAATCAACTACCACCAAGATATACTTTTTCCCATTTGAAGGGATGAAGAGCCTATGAAATCAATTCTAACAATCGAACACCTCTACTTCCATAATGCCTCTCTACGGCATCTCCTGCCTCTTCAAATATTCCTGTTCTCTGGAAACTGTCACAAGATTTTGCAAACAAATACGCATCCTTAGTGGGGTAGGCCAATAAAACCCAGCTTGAAGGACTTTTGTGCGGTCCTATCTCCAATGTGGTGTCCACCGTATGGTGAAGAATAGCAACACAAAACCTGGTGCACTTCTCCCTCGGGAACACATCTTCTGACCGGATGATCAGGACCTATATTGTATAAGAAAGGTTCATATCCCATATGTATAATCAGCTCTCATAAAGTAATCTCCTTTTCCTGTCTGAGTTTTACATCAGGTGGATACACACCACTGACCAAGAAATTTACCATATCAGCATACCATTGCAGCTCCAAGCTGTGCTACAAACAACTGCTCATAAGGGAAGGTCTCAACTATGTTAATCTCACAGTCAATATGCTCCCTGTCTTCCAACTTAGATAGGTGATCCTGCTACCCTAGTTCTCTGTGCCTTTCCTGTCTTTGAATGCAAGTGTAGCATCCGCAGACTGAGTCTGGGATTAGCATCCTTCTTTGCAAACAAGTTCCTGATTGCTACATGATCAGTATAAACCACCACCTTTTTCCCCACTAGATATTCTCGAAATTTATCAAATGCATATACCACAACCAATAGCTCTTTTCGGACATGGTGTAATTTTTCTAAGTTGTCAAGGACTTCCTCACATAGTAAATAGGATGAAACCTCTTTCCCCTATTCTTTCCCAAGACAACCCCTATAGCAGACACCGACATCACATATCACAATGAATGGTAGTGACCAATCTAGGGCAATAATAATTGGAGCTATGTCCTTCAATATGTTGAAAGCCAAACATTCCCTATTTAACTCAAACTTCACATCCTTCTCTAGGTTTGCATTAGGTTTGCAATTTCAAAAAAATCTTGAATGAACCTCCTGTAGAACCCAACATGGTAAAAGAATTGCACTCCTTTCACAGGAGACCGGGGGCGGTAATTTCTCGATTGCTTCAACCTTAGCTATGTCGACCTCAATACCTACCTTTGAAATTTTATGGCCCAGGACTATCCCTTCACAATCATGAAGTGGCACTTCTCCCAATTTAAATTATAGGATTAGTCTTTGTACATCTGCCTAGTACAACATCCAAATAATTCAAGAAGTTATCAAAGTCATTCCCATAGATTGAGAAGTCATCCATGAATACCTCCACATATTTCTCCACCATGTCTGTGAAGATAGCCAGTATACACCTCTAGAATGTTCCTGGAGCATTACATAGACCAAACGACTCCTTTAGAGAATGCAAATGTGTCAAAAGGATAGGTGAAAGTCATCTTCTCCTGGTCCTCCTGTGCGATCATAATCTGATTGTAGCCTGAATACGTATCTAAAAAGAAATAGTAATCATGCCCGCTAATCTGTCTAGCATTTGATCCAAAAAAAGGCAAGGAAAGTGGTCCTTCACGGTGACCGCATTAAGCTTTCGATAGTCAATACAAATTCTCCACCTTGTGACTGTTCTTTGGGGTATCAATTTATCCCTCTCATTACACATTACCATCATTCCCCCTTTGTGTGGCATTACATAGACCAAATGGCATCCTTTAGAATGCAAATGTGTCAAAAGGGCAAGTGAAAGTCATCTTCTCCTGGTCCTCCTGTGCGATCATAATCTGGTATCCCAAATGCCTATCTAGAAAGAAATAATAATCATGCCAAGCAATCCTGTCTAGCATTTGATCAAAAAATAGGGAAGAAGTGGTCCTTCCTAGTGACCGCATTAAGCTTTTGATAGTCAATAAAAATTCTCCACCTTGTGACTGTTCTTTGGGGTATCAATTTATCCCTCTCATTATGCATTACTATCATTCCCTCTTTTTCAAGACACACTAAACTGCGCTCACCCAATGGCTATCTGAAATCAGGTAGATGACGCCTGCAACTAGCCACTTTATGATCTCCTTCTTTACTATCTCCTTCATGATTGGGTTCAATCTGTGCTGATGTTCAACACTAAATCTGGCTCCTTCTTCTAGCTATATATTATGCATGCAAAAGGAACTTTTATGTCAGCTATTGTCCACCCCAGTACTGTCACACGCTGCCTTAGTACTTTCAACAACAACACATTCATCAGTCAATAAAGAAGATATTATCATAGGTAGTGTTTTATCATTGCCTAAATATTCATATTTCTAATGAGTGGGGAAGGGTTTCAATTCGAGAATTGGTGCCTTCTTAATAGAGGGCTTCGGCTTCTCCCAATTTAGAGAATTTTCAAGTGTCTCCACGGGAGACATCTCTCTTACATATGAATTAGTGGCGTCTAATTCATCTAAACATTCTGCATCTCTAATCCCTTTTGCTGCTCTTCCTCACACACCAACATTCTTCCTAATGGATCATCCTGTGATAGATACTTCTCTAAGTTTGCAGTGGATAATTTAGGTTTGATTGTAGTAATGGTCTTTATCTCCTCATAATGGGGTGGTGTTTGTTGCCCTGAACACATCAAAAATTGCTTCTTAATCATCCGCTACCGTGGTCACCTTGCTTGATTTAGCTTTATTTACAACATCTTGCGGTGGATAAAAATCCTTTTCCCAAAATGAGGGAACTGTTGCATCTGCCTTGTGGTCAGGATTATAAAGTCCACGGTAGGATGAAGGTCTTACCTCAAAATCAAGACATCCTCAATGGTTCCTTCCGGGTGAACAATATGGACCTATCTACCACCAGCTGTAATGTCACTATGGTGGGCATTGGTTCGCCTAGCCCCAACGTCCTGAACAAGGACGCAGGCATCAAATTGATGCTAGCACCAAATCACACAAGGTTGAACCAACTTCTCTGCTCCTAGCCAGTCACCAAAATCGTGGAAACTCCCGAGGTCCTTCAGCTTTTTAGAAATTTTATTTTGCACCACTGAACTGCACTCCTCTGTCAAAGCTACTATCTCACATTTTGTTAGCCTCTTCTTATTTGCCACAATATCTTTCAAGTATTTGTCATATTTTGAGACATCCTGCAAAAGCTCCACCAATGGTAAGTTAACATAGACATGCTTTAATATCTGAAGAAATCTGACAGCTATGTCCTCCTTCTACTTCTTAAATCTTTGAGGGAATGGAGGGGGTGGTCTATCAACCACAACTTTTGGTTTTGGCTGGCTTGACTCACCCACTTCCTATCTAAATCACAGCCTTCTGCTCATCATTCTTTCTCTCTCTGAGGTATAGCTAACTCCTTACCACTACCCAAGAAATGACATTCATGTTTTCCTTGAGTTCTTGATGTTGCAGGAGTGCCCCCGGTGGTCTATTGTTCTTCTTTAGGGCCAATTGCCCCATCTGCCTCTCCAACTCATGCATCTCATTAAAAACCTAAGTCTGATGCACCATCTATTGCATCATTGTCTCAAGAGAACTACTCTATTGTTCGCCCTATGGCCTTTGATAAGTGTTCTGGGGACTTTGAAAATTTTTATTCCCTCTCCATGAGAGTTTTCTCCATTCTAGTAGCCCTAATTATAAGCCATTACCCCTTAGCAAGCCTACACCACAGCTACTTGTCCAAAAGGTATACTGATTTAGGATTAAGAGGACAATCCAAATAGGTGTGGCTTTCTCCACATGCCTCACATAATGGTGGTGGGGTTTTCACCTAATGTACCTGTTGGTCTTGGCCTCCTACTAGTGTGGTTACCAACTTATTGATTGCATTCACCACCTGATTAATGTCTGCTGATTGCCATAACTACCGTCCACCTCAAGCTTTCCCGGAACCTTTGTTGCTGCAAATACTCTACCTGAGTCTTGATAATCCTGACTCCCCATAAACATGAGGTTTAAGAGAGCCTCAATTTTATCATAAATTTTGGATAGAATCTATCATTATGTGATAATGTCAAGAATTATCTTAGACTCGGGCTTCAGAACCTCTATGAAGTTGTGCGATGATCTCCTTAGGCTGCATGTGATGTGGACAATACACTCAAGTAACCCTTGTAATGTTTCCATGCTTGAGCTAGCGTCTCCCCCATCTTTTTTCAAATTTGGGATCTTTCCCCTTAGTTCCTCCCAGTTCTTCTCAAGAAAAGAACCTATTGATGAACTTATCAAGAGGATCTCCCAAGTAATGATGGACCCTGCTGGCTCATTTGAAGCCACTCCTTGGTTTCCCCAATCAGTGAGAATGGAGAAGTGTCAGCTTGACATATTCATGCGACAAATTCTTGTAATGGAAATTTTCACTCAGGTTCCACGAATGTCATCAGATACCTATGAGGACCTCGTGCAGCTTGCCCTGATATTGTAAGTGTTTGTGACCAACTACACGTCCCTTCCTTTAGCTCAAAGTTCCCAGTGGTATTTGGTTTGACATTACTTTAGAAGCATTCTCCAAATTAGGTCTAGCAAAATGCATCACTAGAACTCTCTCATTATCTTCACCTACTGCCTGCCCGTTGTTTTTCATAGCTAACCTTCAAAAGGTTCTCTCTATTTAAGGATCGAGAGAAGCTAAAAAGTAGTCCATGACTCCAACCCTATGAACTCAGCAAAAATAAGAAACAAACGTAAAATAGAGATTAGTGAAATAAAAATTATAACCTACAAATGATTTAACAATATTCAAGTCCCGGCAACGGCACCAAAAAATATGATGTCTTCCCAGGAGTGCATGCAAGTGCGTGATTAGATCAAGTAATGTAGGACTGGAAGCCCCAATTGTATTACCCACAGAGACTTGTCAGTTCAATCTTTATAAGGTTATCACATTAATTTTACTATTATACAAAACAGATAAAATGAAGATTGGTTTGAGAAATTAAACTATCAAAACTTTAAATATAAAATTAACTAAAAACGATTGTGAGCTTGATTGTATTTCAATGATAATGAGAGTCTAGGGTAGTAGCATTTGGTTGGTTTCAAGTTGAGTTTTCAAGACGTAATTACACTAGCACGATTCTTCCTATGATTGTTAGTTGCAAGTTACTATCCCATTTCTTGCCACTATTCCTATAAACCAAGAACTATTTCATGAACTCTAATGCGTATTTTCCTATGGTCGCAGGAGAACAATGAAATGATGATTATGCCTACTTATATTTCAACTAAACGGGGTTGAAGGGGATATCCCACTGTCCTCAACAACAACTACTATCTATCACCAATGGGTTCAAGAATCTTTGAATTCCCGTTCTGTATTTATTTTTAACCCTTTTAATTCCCTTTCCCAAGTTCAATCGAAATCCAACAGATTACTTATAAGGTGATCTATCTCATAAATAATAAATTAACACAAATAAATACAAACAACCATAATTAAAGAATTGAAACTAGATTAACTTAGTGTTTCAAACATTCAACCATCCACCATGGCCACAACCTTAGAATATAAGTTTAGCTACTCATAGACAAGTGGAAAAATGAATACTTAGTCATCATCATACGGAAATACAAGTAAAGAAAAATAGTGTAGAACTTTGTCTTCCTTCCAAAGGGCTTACAAGCATCCTACAAATGAACTACTGAATGTAAAAAATGATTAAAGACTAATAAAAAGATGTTTAACAAAAGACCTAAGGCTTATATTTACAGTTAAGCCTTTAAATGACGTTTCTGCCCTCCAAAACTTGTCTTTAAAATCAGCATTTTCTACCCCAGAATGACCTGGAGTGCCGCCCCCTCTATCTCACCACAGACTTGGTCAAATTTCCAATAATTTCAACTTTGGATAGGCCCTAGCATGCTGCCTCCTCTATCTCGCCAAGATGTTCATCAAATTTCTCTAAGTCCGGACACCTATGGCGCAGGGTGCCATATCACAAAGTTTTGAAGTGCAATTCTCTAAAATTCATCCAGCCATAGCACCAACCTAAAGTTTTATTCTCCCACAGTTCGAGGCAGTGCGAGGGGAACCAACCATAGCACCAGTCCCTTTCAGCTCACTCGAATCTTCACTCCTTGGATCATTTGAGTCTATTTGGCTTAGTTTTCTGCTCAAAATCAGCTCAAATCATTCGTTAGCACATAAAAACACATACACATGAATTTAAGCATAAATCAAGTTATGAACTCAAAACATGATCAAATATGGAGTAAAAAACATGGCAAATGGGCATAGAAATATGCCCAATATGAGTGGTGGTTAGCATTAGAACAGATTCTATGCCCTCTCATCTCATCAGGAACAAATGTGGTCACTGGTATGTTACGCGTATTTCATCTTGATGTATATGCATTGTTAGATACAGGGACTACCTTATTGGCTCTTTATGTTGCTATTAGTTTTGGAGTCAGTCCCGAAACCTATAGATCCCTTCTCAGTCTCTACTCCAGTCGGTGACTCGATTATAGCTCAATGGGTATATAGAAATTGCCCTGTCATAGTCCTTCAGAAAGCACCTTAGCGAATCTGGTAATGTTAGATATGAACGATTTTGATATTGTCTTCTGTATGGATTGGTTGCATGCATGTTACTCCTTAGTGAATTATAGAACACGTATGGTAGAGTTTTGATTTTTAGGTGAGCCAGTTCTAGAATGGAAAGGTAGTCTTATCTTGAGCTAGGAAGATCATTTCTAAGGTTGTGTGTACCCATCTAGTTCAGGTTAAGGATGCTACATCTGAGACCCCAACTCTTTAGTCAGTTCCCTATAATATCTACAGTATCTGGAGGTGTTTCCCGATGATCAACCAGGTCCACTCCGAGATTGACTTTGATATAGACCTTCTTCTCGATACTGTATATACATTCCTCCTTTAAATGGCTCCATCTAAGCTAAAAGGAGTTGAAGGAAGCGAGTTGAAAGATCTTCTAGATAAAAGGGATTCATAAGGCCTAGTAAGTCCCCATGGGGTGCACGAGTTCTCTTTGTTCGAAAAGAAGGATGGTTCTCTTAGAACGTGCATGTCACGACCCAAACATAGGCTCGGATCTAGATACGGAACTACGAATCATAAATAGATACAAGTCGACCCATGGCATTAACTTATTAACTAAAGATCAACACAGAAAAAAATTATTAACTAAATTCTGAAATAGAGAGTATGAATAACAAAATGTCTAGCCAATGGTAATATCGTAACATGAGTCTGAAGCTGAATATGCAAATCTATGTTGAAAAGCCTCCAATTAACGGATGAGATGTTGGGAAAACCCTCAGTTATCTCTAAGTCTGAAAAAACCTTACATAATATGCCCAACTAGATTCGGAGGATGAGGACTCACCCAAAGCAGGGTCTGAACTGGAACGGGAGTAAGACTAATAGCACGGTTGAGTCTGATCGCTAGGACCTGTATTCATGAAATGATACAGTATGGAGTATGCGGTCAATACTTGGAATGTATTAATTATGCAAGGTAAATAAAATAAGGTTGAGTAAGTATAATTGAAATCATACACATAAACATAAATCATAAGATCAAAAGAGTAATAGGTGCAGGCTGATATCTAAAAACATTAATAGACATAAACAGAATTTTCATATCTAAGTAGAATGACCCAAAGATAAAAATAGAATATATAAACTTATAGCTGAAATCATAAGTTAAAAGCATAAGCTGGATGTTGGTTAAACCTGCTAAAAATAGAGTATTATATGTCATAAACATGGATAATTGAAATAATAAGGAACAATGGGAGACTCCGTATGTAAGTCGACACCATCACGATAGAACTTACGTGATGCCCCTAACTAATACATCAAGTGGGCAGAGCCGTTCAAAACCTTGCCAGGACTGAGGACATTACCATGATATCGATGTCAAGCTGAAGGCCCCATTGGGAGGCAAATCTCACAAGAGGTCCCAATGTAAATATAAACCTACGTTGCCGTGTAGTTCTTAGACCTGGGGTTACATAGGCCTAGCCTGCTCAGTTGCTAGACATGTTTTTGCTTAAGGATCAGACTCGAAAGTAAAATGGAGAAAATTGAAAATTTGCACCAGGTCACAAGAACTTGAAACTCGAGAGGTGGGAGAACGACTCGTGAGGTGGGTCGTGAGGAGTGACCACGAGTCGTGAGGTGACTCGTGGTCAGCATGGTTTGGCAAGGCCTGAGTGAAGAGGCCACGGGCCTGACCATGAGTCGTGGTAAGACCTCACGACTCGTGAGGTCACCCGTGGTCTACCTTGGAGGTTTGGTAAGTTGGAATGAGCAGTGTAGGCAACGGAAGGTGACCACGAGTCGTGGTCTGACCTCACCACTCGTGAAGTCACCTATGGGGTCCCCTTGGATGTTTTGGTCTAGTGGACTCAACAGACCATGGCCACGAGTCATGCCCTATGGCAACGACCCGTGAGGTCCCTCGTAGGGACTGGCGACCAAAAATTTCCTGCATTTTAATAAGGGTGTTTTCGTAATTCCTAAGTTTTTAAGGCCTAAACTACATCATTTTGGATTTTTTTTAGTGAGATAAGATGAGTTAAGTCATTTATGCATGCCCATTTCTCATGCAAAATCTTAGAGAGAGATTTTTGGGAGATTCAAGGTCTTCTTCCCCAATTTTCATCAATTTCTTTGTGGGTATTCAAGGAACCTCGAAATCAATCCATTCCCAAGTTGTAGGGTTTTAGAATGGGTGAAATTCTTCCTCATCAATGCCCAAAATTCAATTTAAATCATGATCTTCTATCAGAGTCTATGGGGTTTTACCCAAATGCATGAAAATGTGATTTGTCTTTATGGGTTTGATTTAATTGAGTTTTAATTATTGAATTATGAATGATGAGCAGGTTTTACATTATTTTCCTTAAAAATCATGTTTCAATCTTTTAAATCGAAAATACTCATTTGATGAAAGTTTATGGAAGTCATGATTTATGATGAATACTCTATATTTTTTAGTTTATTGATGATAGAAAATCAGATTCCAAACTCTCATGCTTACGAGCATATTTTGGAAGAATTGACTATGATGAAGTATTGGAAAATGCCCACATATTGAAGATGATTTATGATATATGAAGTGAATTACATGATTTATCAATTTATGATGTTGGCCGATGAAAAGGGCCTATGATTTTTGGCTAAGCATGTTTTAAAGGGGATCAATGATGATAAATGTTATATTTTAGCCAATGAATCTTAATGCATGATGTTATTGATTTATGTATGAGCCTATATGCATATTTTTAGAAGCCGTGTCTAGCACCGAGCAACCCGACGTTCAAAGGACTATGCCGATGTCTCATAACCACGGGCCACCGTGGGTTTGTAAATAATATTATGTATTGATAATGATCTCCTCAAATGTGATATCACGCCTTATTCACGATCATCGCCTGGCAAGCCAGGGTCGGCTCTGCCCACTTGAGTGAGATAGTGGGGCATCATGAAAGACTCTACCATGATGGTGTCGGTTATGACGAGTCCTCCCATTATTCTGCATGTTTTATGCATTGTTATGTTTATGTTGTTGGTTCAAGTTATATTTGATAAATTTTACTTACGATTATGAAAATGAATGATTATGAATGATTTGAAAGTCTTGAGCCATATGTTTTATTACGAAGTTTCTGATGCAAGCATTATGTCCCTCTCTTATATTGTTTATGAATTTTATTTACTCTAAAATGTCCGTTTTACTTACCTTACATACTCAGTACATTCCACGTATTGACCGCATACTTTCTATGATGTATCTTTTCATGATACATGGTCCGTATCTCACGCTCATCCTCACCCTTAGTCCATCTCAGCTTACGCTTTCAGCTTATTGGTGAGTCCTCATGTTCCGAGGGCCGTTTGACAGACTTTCATGCTATTTATGTTTCTGTACTGGTCGGGTTAGTTGGGGATGTTGTCCCATCAAGCCATCTTATGTATTAGAGGCTTCCAGACTAGTATGTAGTGCTCAAATATGTATATGTCTAGTATTTCCTGATATTATGCTATAATTACATTTCTGCTATGTTTTTTTTATGATTATCATTCCACTTATTTAAATGATATTAGTTGTATGCATGTTCCATGGGTCGACTTGGGATCTCTCGGGGTCCCTTGTCCCGTGTCTACGATCTGTGGTGTACGTTCGGGTTGTGACAAACTTGGTATCAGAGCCATAGGTTTGAAATGTCCTGGGGTGTCTGAAAGGCACGTTAAGTAGAGTATTTTTCATGGATGTGAAGCGCGCCACACTTATGACGAAGAGGCTACTAGACGTTTAGGAAATATTCCCTTCTTTTGTGTTTTATGTCGTGCAATGAAAAGCCTTTCATCCTTCTAATTCGTGCGATTCGCGATTGCAGAATTATGGCTCCTAAAAGAATGAATGGAAATAGGAATCGAAATGATGAAGTCCACGGAGATGGCAATGACCATGGGCATCAGCAAGCCCCACATGTTCAGGAGCCCCAGGGACTAGAGCCGGCTGACCACACTGAGTTTCGGGCGGCTATTCATATGTTTGCACAGGCCTTGACCGCTCAGATAAACCAGTAAGCTATTGCACAGGTCCCACAGAATGGAAATGCAGTGTCGGCTCGGATTAGAGAATTCTTGAGGATGAACCCTCCTGAGTTCACGGGGTCAAGGGTGGATGAGGATCCACACAAGTTCATTAAAGGGATCTTGAAGGTCACTCAGGTTATGGGGGTGAAAAATGGGGAGTGTGTTGACTTGGCCTCTTATTAGCTAAAAGAGGTCACTCATATTTGGTACAAGCAATGGAAGGATGGCAGGGCAGTCAGAGCGGGCCCTATCAGTTGGGATGAGTTCCACATGGCCTTTCTCGATAGGTTCTTCCCTCGGGAGATGAGGGAGTTAAAAGAAGCTGAGTTTGTGAACCTCAAGCATGGAAAGATGACAGTGTTGGAGTGTTCTCTTGAGTTCACACGTTTGTCAAAGTACACCCCAGAGTTAGTGATAGATCAGAGGGCTCGGGTGAGCCAATTCGTTCATGGTGTGCCTGGTTATTTAGACAAGGATTGTAGGACTGCTATGCTCCATCAGGATATGGACTTTACTCGCATGGTGTTGTACGCCCAAAAAATGAAGGCGGCTCATGCCAGGTAGAGGGAGGCAAAGAGGGCGGACGTTGTGGGTTTTCACATCAGAGGTCCGACGGTGGCTACCATCCACAGTTTCAGCAGAGATTACTAACCCCAACACCGTCATCAGCTACTGTTCCATCCAGGCCCAAGGGTGATCAAAAGAGCAGGGCTTCAGGGTCTAGGGATCAGAGGATCACCCAGTTAGAGTATACCTCTCCAGCCTACGGGAAGTGAGGCAAGAGTCATGCCGGGGAGTGCTTGCTCGGTTCAAATGTTTGCTATGGGTGTGGTAGATTGGGAACATGTGCCGAGCGTTCCCATATGCTAGACAGGGTGATGATAGGAGTCGTGCAAAGTCCACCAGGACAGCAGCAGCTCCAGCCCATTCTGCTCCGTAGGGAGAATCGACTAGTGGGGTGGAGGACAGCACCAAAACTGATTCTATGCCCTTGCCTCGCACTAGGAGCTGGAGACTTCACCAGACGTGGTCACTGGTATGTTGCGTGTCTTTCATATTGATGTTTATGCCTTGCTAGATCCGGGAGCCACCTTGTCTTTCGTGACTCATTAAATTGCTAGTAACTTTAGAGTTAGTCCCGAGACCTTGTCAGAACCATTTTCAGTTTCAACCCCTGTTGGTGATTCGATCATAGGTAGACGAGTATATAGAGAATGCCCGATCACGGTGTTGCATAAGGTTACCTCCACAGACCTTGTAGATTTATCCATGAATGACTTTGACGTTATTCTTGGCATGGATTGGTTGTATGGATGTTACACTTAGATTAATTGTAGGACTCGTACGATGGAATTTCATTTTCGGGTGAGTCAGTGTTGGAGTGGAAGGGTAGTTCGGCGGTACCAGCAGATCGGTTTATTTCCTATCTGAAGGCCAGGAAGATGATCTCTAAAGGTTGCGTGTACCACCTAGTTAGGGTTAAGGATGTGGAGTCTGAGACCCCAGCTATTCAGTCAGTTTCGGTGGTGTGCGAATATCCGGAGGTGTTTCCTAATGATTTTCCCAGTGTTCCTCCGGAGAGGGAAATTGATTTCGATATTGATCTATTACCCGATATGCATCCTATCTCTATTCTCCCTACAAGATGGCCCTAGCCGAGCTAAAGTAATTGAAGAATCAATTAAAGGATCTGTTGGATAAGGGCTTCATTAGACCGATCTAGTCTCCATGGGGTGCACCATTTCTATTTGTTTGAAAGAAGGATGGTTCCCTTCGCATGTGTATTGACTATCGACAATTGAACAAGGTTACCGTCAAGAACAGGTACCCCTTACCCAGGATCGATAATTTGTTTGACCAGCTTCAGGGTGCCAAGTGCTTCTCCAAGATTGATCTTAGGTCCAGGTATCACCAGCTCAGAGTTCGGGAGAGTGACATCGCGAAGACCACTTTCAGGACTCGGTATGGTCACTACGAGTTTGTTGTTATATCTTTCGGACTAATCAATGCCCCTGCAGCTTTTATGGATCTAATGAACAGGGTGTTCAAGGAATATTTAGAAATGTTCGTGATTATGTTCATTGACGAAATCTTGATATACTCACGAAGCGAGGAGGAGCATCCTGCTCACCTGAGAGTAGTACTTCAGACCCTCAAGGATCGTCAGCTATATGCAAAGTTCAGTAAGTGCGAATTTTGGCTAGATTCGGTGGCATTTCTGGGTCATGTGGTATCAAGCGAAGGCATAAGGGTAGATTTCCATAAAATTGAGGCGGTGAAAAATTAGCCCAGACCGGTGAGTCCTTCAGAAATTCAGAGTTTCTTGGGTCTGTGGGCTACTACCGGAGGTCTGTTGAGGGTTTCTCGTCTATTGCGGCACCTTTGACTAAGCTGACTCAGAAAAAGGTGAAGTTCCAATGGTCGGATGCTTGTGAGAAAAGCTTCCAAGAGTTGAAGACCCAACTCACTTCAGCACCAGTGTTGACCTTACTAGAGGGCACTGATGCCTTTGTAGTGTATTGCGATGCTTTGAGAGCCGGACTGGGATGTGTGTTGATGTAGTGTGGGAAGGTAATAACATATGCCTCGAGACAACTGAAATTTCATGAAAAGAATTACCCGACCCATGATCTTGAGTTGGCTGTGGTGGTGTTTGCATTGAAGATATGACGGCATTACTTGTATGGGGTCCACGTGGATGTATTTACGGATCACAAGAGCTTGCAATATGTGTTCACACAGAAAGATCTAAATCTTCGGCAAAGGAGGTGGTTGGAGTTACTTAAGGATTATGACATGAGTATCATTTACCACTCGGACAAGGCCAATGTGGTTGGGAATGCACTTAGTAGGCTCTCTATAGAGAGTGTGTCCCACGTGGATGAGGGAAAGAAGGAGTTGGTGAAGGACATCCACCGACTTGCAAGACTGCGAGTTAGATTGATCGACTCGACTGATGGCGACGTTATTATGCGGAATGGGTCAAAATCGTCCTTAGTGGCGGATGTCAAATCTAAGCAAGATGAGGATCCAACTTTGAGGAAGCTGAAGGAAGTAGTGCGGAGTCAAAGGGTGGAGGTTTTCTCCCAAGGGGGAGATAGGGTGCTACAATACCAGGGTCGACTATGTGTTCTAGACGTTGATAATTTGAGAGTTCAGATATTGCATGAGGCACATGGTACTAGATATTCTATCCACCCGGGATCCACGAAGATGTATCGGGACTTGCGATAATTCTATTGGTGGTATGGTATGAATAAGGATATTTCGGAGTTCGTAGCTAAAGATCCAAACTATCAGCAAGTGAAAGTCGAGCATCAAAGGCCGGGAGGTGTACTTCAGGATATTAGCATTCCCACTTGTAAGTGGGAGGAAGTAAACATGGATTTTGTTACAGGCCTACCTCGTACTCGCCGACACTATGACTCCATTTGGGTGGTGGTAGATAGGTTAACTAAGGCGGCACACTTCCTACCGGTCAAGAACACGGATTCAGTGGATGATTATGCCAAGTTTTATTCGGTTTGACTTCATGGAGTGCCCTTTTCTATTATTTTAGATCGAGGTACTCAGTTTACCTCTCAATTTTGGCGTTCTTTTCAAAAAGGCCTTAGTACGCAAGTTAAGATCAGTACAGCCTTCCATTCGCAAATAGACGACCAGAAGGACGAACCAGTCATACCCTTGAGGATATGTTGAGGGCATGTGCTATGGATTTTAAGGGTAGTTGGGATGATCATTTTCCCTTAATCGAGTTCGCCTATAATAACAGTTATGACTCTAGTATCTAGATGGCACCATTTGAGGCTCTTTATAGGCGAAGGTGTAGATCGCCCATCGATTGGTTTGAGGTTGGTGAGGCAGCCATGATAGGACCAGATTCGGTCCATGAGGCAATGGTAAAGGCCCAGTTGATAAGGGACCGGTTAAAAACCGCTCAGAGTCGTTAGAAATCGTATGTTGATGTGAGGAGAAGGAATCTGGAATTTAATGTGGACGACTGGGTATTTCTAAAGGTATCTCCCATGAAGGGAGTCATGCGGTTCATAAAGAAAGGGAAACTCAGTCCCCGCTACGTTGGTCCTTACCGGGTTACGAGGAGAGTTGGTAAGGTGGAGTATGAGTTGGACTTGCCTTTAGAATTAGCTTCAGTTCATCCCATGTTTCATGTATCGCTCTTGAAAAAGGGCTTGGGTGATCCATCTTTAGTAGTCCAGGTAGACAGTGTTGGTGTAAAGGATAGCCTCAGCTATAAGAAAATTCTGGTGGAGATCTTGGATCGTCAGGTTCGGAGGCTGAGGAACAAAGAAGTATCTTCAGTTAAAGTATTGTGGATAAATCAGCATGTTGATGGAGCTACTTGGGAAGCCGAAGCAGGTATGATAGCTAAATACCCTAATTTGTTCCCTATCGGCTTAGTTTCATTTTGAGGTATCAGTTTTTCCCTTAACCTTTAATCAACTTTTCATGTTCAGTTCATGCGTACAAGTTTGTTTTATGATATGGTATATGTATGTGATGTCTGAATTCAGTTCACCTATGTAGTTCTTTTTGGGGGTAGTCATTCTGTCAGTTTTCGGCTTAAATGACCGGTAATTGTATATGATGATAGCTAGTTTTTGAGTTTTCTGCATGTTTCTAACATTCGAGGATGAATGTTCCCAAGGGGGAGATATTGTTATACCCCGAGAAAAATTGAAAATTCGCACTAGGTCACAGAACGACCTGTGAGGTGGGTCGTGAGGTGGGTCGTGAGGAGTGACCACCAGTCGTGAGGTGACTCATGGTCAGCAGGTTTGGCAAGGCCTGAGTGAGGAGGCCACGGGCTTGACCACGAGTTTTGGTCATACCTCACGACTCGTGAGGTCACCCGTGGTCTACCTTGGAGGTTTGGAAAGTTGGGATGAGTAGTGTAGGCAACGGAAGGTGACCACGAGTCGTGGTCTTACCTCACGACTCGTGAAGCCACCTGTGGGGTCCCCTTGGATGATTTGGTCAGTGGACTCAACGGACCATGGCCACGAGTCGTGCCCTGTGGCAACGACCCGTGAGGTCCCTCGTGGGGACTGGCGACCAGAAATTTCCTACATTTTAATAAGAGTGTTTTCATAATTCCTAAGTTCCTAAGGCCTAAACTATGTCATTTTGGATATTTTTCTGAGTGAGATAAGATGAGTTAAGTCATTTATGCATGCCCATTTCTCATGAAAAATCTTAGAGAGAGATTTTTGGGAGATTCAAGGTCTTCTTCCCCAATTTTCATCAATTTCTTTATGGGTATTCAAGGAACCTCGAAATCAATCCATCCCAGGTGTGTAGGGTTTTAGAATGGGTGAAATTCTTCCTCACCCATGCCCAAAATTCAATTTAAATCATGAATCCTTCTATCCAAATCTATGGGGTTTTACCCAAATGCATGAAAATGTGATTTCTCTTTATGGGTTTGATTTAATTGAGTTTTAATTATTGAATTTTGAATTATGGGCAGGGTTTACATTATTTTCCTTTAAAATCATGTTTCAATCTTTGAAATCGAAAATGCCCATTTGATGAAAGTTCATGGAAGTTATGATTTATGATGAATACTCTATATTTTTGAGTTTATTGATGATGGAAAAGGATGATTCCAAACTCTCATGTTTACGAGCATATTTTGAAAGAATTGAATATGGTGAAGTATTGGGCAATTCCCACATGTTGAAGATGATTTATGAAGTGAATTACATGATTTATCGATTTATAATGTTGGTCGATGAAAAGGGCTATGATTCTTGGCTAACCATGTTTTAAAGGGGATCAATGATGATATATGTTATATTTTAGCCAATGAATCTTAATGCATGATGTTATTGATTTATGTATGAGCCTGTATGTATGTTTTTGGGAGTCGTGTCTAGCACCGAGCAGCCCGACGTTCAAAGGACTACACTGGTGTCTCATAAGCACGTTCCACCGTGAGTTTGTAAATGATATGATGTATTGATAATGATCCCCTCAAATGTGATATCACGCCTTATGCACGACCCTCGCCTGGAAAGCCAGGGTCGGCTCTACCCACTTGAGCGAGATAGTGGGGCATAATGAAAGGCTCTACCATGATGGTGTCGATTATGACGAGTCCTCCCATTTTTTCGCATGTTTTATGCATTGTTATGTTTATGTTGTTGACTCAATTTATATTTGATAAATCTTACTTACGATTATGAAAATGAATGATTATGAATGATTTGAAAGTCTTGAGTCATATGTTTTATTATGAAGATTCTGATGTAAGCACGATGTCCCTCTCTTATATTGTTTATGAGTTTTATTTACTCTAAAATGTCCATTTTACTTACCTTTCTAACTCAGTACATTCCATGTACTGACCTCATACTTTCTATATTGTATCGTTTCATGATATAGGTTCCGGATCTCAGGCTCATCCTCACCCTTAGTCCATCTTAGCTTATGTTTTCAGCTTATTGGTGAGTCCTCATGTTCCGAGGGCCGTTTGATAGACTTTCATGCTATTTATGTTTCAGTACTGATCGGGTTAGTTGGGAATGTTTTCCCATCAACCCATCTTATGTATTAGAGGCTTCCAAACAAGTGTGTAGTGCTCAGCTATGTATATGTCCAGTATTTCCTGATATTATGCTATAATTACGTTTCCTCTATGTTTTTTTATGATTATCATTCCGCTTATTTGAATGAGATTAGTTATATGCATGTGCCATGTGTCGACTTGGGATCTCTCAGGGTCCCTTGTCCTGTGTCTACGATCCGGGTGTACGTTTGGATCGTTACAAGATATCTCATCATACTTGAAATCATGAATCATAAACTTGACTTGTCATGAAACTTTCATAATTGGGAATAATTTCCTAAAACTTTAAATCATGGATTTATAATCAATTAGTATATAAAAATCTGCCCATGAATCTTAAAACATGCTTTGAGATATAAAGGGAATTTGACCAATAAATAAATCTAGAGAATTTCATAAAAATTGAAATAAAAGCCAATAGGATCATAAACTTGATTTAAGACTTGAATTCATGAACATGAGGAGAAATATGGGCATGAGAGTGAAAGGAAACTCTCACTCATAGCCCTACATACCTGGGTAAACTAATTCTCAACTTATCTTCAAAAGCCCAAGAGATTTGGAAAGGAATTAGGGAAATTCAAGCTTGATCTTAAAATGAAAATTTTCTAATCTTGAATACATGGGAGGGGAATGATTTAGAATAGGTTAAACTCCCTTAGTACACTTCTTTTAGGGCTAAAAATGACGTAGTATAGGAGTTAAAAGCATTGGAGATTATAAAATTGCCCCTGAGAATCGAGCAGAATTTACACAATTGAGCACCCCAACAGTACCCGTGATTGGCCGTCACACTCCCAACGGTCCATCATTTGTGACGTCGCCTTAAACCTAACAATACAAGTGATGGGCCCTCACTACTCCGACGGTCTATCAAGTCTGTCGTCACTCCTGAGTCCCAAATATTTTCCTTCGGCGGCTCAACCGATGGTCCGTCACTGGTATGATGGCCTTCACTAGCACCTTTAGGTCTGTGATGGGTTGTCAGCCACGGCGTCAAACACGAACATCACCAGTGACAACTCGTTGCCTTCCTGGCAACTGTCAGTTACGCTGTCAAGGTTGTGACGGGCCGTCAGTCAAGCCATCACTCCGTGCACCAGACCTGTAATTTCATTTATTTTCTTTCATCAAGTTATTCCGAGGTCTGAGGTGTTATAGTGCATTAATTATTGGTACTTGAACAAGGTCATAATCAAGAACAAGTATCCCCTCCCCAAAATTGATGACTTGTCTGACCAACTTCACGGTGCTAAGTGATTCTCAAAGATAGACCTTAGATCTGGCTATTAGTAGCTCAGGGTTAGGGAGAGTGACATTCTGAAGATAGCTTTCAGGACTCAGTATGGTCACTATGAGTTTGTAGTTATGTATTTTGTGCTACGAATGCTCTTGCAACTTTTATGGATCTGATGAACAGGGTGTTCAAGCCGTATTTGGATATGTTCGTGATTGTCTTCATTATAGATATTCTCATATACTCTCAGAGCGAGGAGGAGCATGCCGCTCATTTGAGAATTATGCTGCAAACTCTCAAGGATCGCCAGTTATTTGCTAATTCAGCAAGTATGAGTTTTGATTGAACTCAATATCATTTTTGGGTCATGTGGTTTCTAGTGAGGGTGTGCATGTGGACTCTCAAAAGATAGAGGCGGTGAAGAATTGTCCTAGACCAGTTAATCCTTCGGATATCAGGAGCTTCTTAGGCTTAGCTGGCTACTACAGGTGGTCTGTTGAAGGATTCTCGTCCATTGCAGCACCATTGACTAAGTTGACTCAGAAGAAAGTCACATTTTAGTGATAGGATGCCTAGTCACTTCAGCCCCTATATTGACTCTACCAGAGGCCACAGATGGATTCGTTGTGTATTGTGATGCCTTTAGGGTTGGTCTTGGTTTTGTGTTGACACATCATGATAAGGTCATTGCGTATGCCTCTAGACAGCTTAAGACTCATGAAAAGAATTACCCGACACATGACCTAGAGTTGGTAGAAGTGGTGTTTACATTAAAGATTTGGAGACACCACTTGTATGGGGTCCATGTGGATGTGGTTACGAACCACAAGAGGCTTCAGTATGTATTCACTCAAAAGGACCTGAACTTATGATAAATGAGGTGGTTACAACTTCTCAAGGATTACAACATGAGTTTCCTTTACCATTCGGGCAAGGACAATGTAGTGGCGGATGCCCTCAGCAGATTATCCATGGAGAGTGTGACTCATGTTGAGGATGGGAGGAAAGAGTTGGTGAAGGATGTGCATCGGCTTTCACAGTTAGGGGTTCGCCTGGTTGACTCAACAAATGGTGGTGTCATTGTTTAGAATGGTTCAAAATCTTCTTTGGTGACTAAAGTCAAGGCTAGGCAAGATGAGGATCCTATCTTAGTGAAATTGAAGGAAACGGTTTGGAATTAGGTGGAGGTCTTCTCCCAAGGGGGAGATGGTGTACTTTTTTATTAGGGTCATCTATGTGTACCGAGTATTGATGAATTGATAGAGCAGATATTGGGTGAGGCTCATGGTTCTTGATATTCCATCCACCTAGGTCCCACCAAGATGTACCATGACCTGGCATAGGTCCTACAGGAAGTATATTAGTGGAATGGCATGAAGAAGGAATTAGCAGAGTTTATGGCTAAGTGTCCAAACTGTCAACAAGTGAAAGTTGAGCATCAGAGACCTGGAAGTATGCTACTGAATATTAGTATCCATACTTGGAAATGGAAGGAAATCAATATGGACTTTATCACAGAATTTCCTCGTACACGTCGACAGTATGACTCTATATAGGTGGTTGTAGACAGATTGACCAAGGCAACACATTTCCTACTAGTCAAAACTACTAATCCAGTTGAGGCCTATGCTGAATTATACATTTGAGAGTTGGTTTGGTTTCATGGAATTCCTTTTTTCCATCATTTCAGACAGAGGTACTCAGTTTACCTTGTAGTTTTGGAGATCATTTCAAAAGGGACTTGGTAATTAGGTCAAGCTTAGCATGACTTTTCACCCTCAAATAGATGGTCAGGCCGAGCGGACCATTCAGACTCTTGAGTATATGTTGAGAGCGTGTGCAATTGACTTCAAGGATAGTTAGGATGATCATTTACCTCTTATCGAGTTTGCTTACAACAACAGTTACAACTCCAACATTCAGATAGCTTTGTTTGAGGCTCTCTATGGGCAGAGATGTAGGTCACCTATTGGATAGTTCAAAGTAGGTAAGGTTACATTGATAGAGCCAGATTAAGTTCATGAGGTCATGGAGAAAGTTCAACTTATTAAGGAAAGGCTAAAAATAGCTCAAAGTCATCAGAAGTCATATGCAGATGTTAGGCGGAGAGAACTTGAGTTTGAAATTGATGCTTGGATGTTCTAGAAGGTGTCTCCCATGAAGGGAGTGATGAGGTTCGGGAAGAAAGGAAAGCTTAGTCCCCAATATGTTGGTCCATACAAGATTGTGAGACGTGTTAGCAAGGTAACCTATGAGTTTGAGTTGCCAGCAGGGTTAGCTTTGGTTCATTCAGTTTTCCATGTATCGTTGTTGAATAAGTGCATTAGTGACCTGGCTTTGGTTGTTTCGATGGAGAGCATAGGTGTAAAAGATAGCCTTCGCTATGAGGAGGTACCAGTTGAGATCCTTGAGAGTCAGGTTCGTAAGGTGAGGAACAAGGACATAGCTTCAGTGAAGGTATTATGGAGAAATCAGTTCATCCAGGGAGCTATGTGGGAAGCCAAAGCAGATATGAAGGCTAAATACCCATATCTTTTCCCTACCGACTCACTTTCAGCATGAGGTATCAGTTTCCTCTTTAATACTCTATTCAGTTTTATTCCCAGTTCATGTCTCTCAGTTCCTTCCATGTTCTAGCATGTATGTATGATTCACGAATTTAGTTCAGTCATATATTTCAGTCCGGAGTCAGTCACTCCGTCGGTTTTTAGCTTCAGATGTTCAATATTTGGGATTGCCGTTCCTTTCCCCATCCTTTCAGTATGTTTAACCCGCATTCGAGGATGAATGTTTCCAAGTGGGAGATATTATAATACCCTGAAAGTTCCTAAGACTAGACTCGAGATTGAAAATGTGATCAGTCGGAAAAGTTGGAAAAATTACTTTAGTGCGACTCAACCTACGAGTTGTAGATTAGTAGTACGGGTCGTAGGAGGACCCGTGGATCAGATCAAAGATTTTGTCCCCTAGACCATGAGTCCCCACTATGAGTCATAGTATGTGGGTACGACTCGTGGTCAGGAGTCATAGTAAGTCCTTAGGGCCACCAAGTGAATGATCGTACAGGTGATGGTACAGTTCGTGGTATGGAGTTACGGGTCATAGTAGGATTCCTGAAAATATTCAGAGGATTTGAGGTTTTGGACTTGGTCACCACGAGTGTAGGAGGATTGTATGACTCATGGTACAAGTTGTAACAACTGACAGAATAGGTTTTCAGTGAATTCATTAAGGGCATTCTCATAAATCCTAATCTCCTAACTTCCTAATGATGTCGTTTTAAGATCTGGAAAGAGGGTTTTAAGGGAGTTTAACCTATTCTAATTTATTCAACTCCCATGCATGCAAGTTTAGAGGTTTTTCCTTGAAGATAAAGCTTGAAATTCCTTAATTCTTCCCCAAATCTCTTGGCCTTTCAAAGTCAAGTTTAGATTCAGCTTACCCAGGTATGTAGGGCTTTGAATGAGAGTTTTCTCTCACTTTCATGCCCGAATTTCTCCTCAAATTCATGAAATCGAGTCTTAATTCAAGTTTATGATCTTATGGGGTTTTAGCCCAATTTCATAGAATCCTCTTTGATTTGTTTATGGGTTAATTCCCTTCATATTTCAAAGTATGATTTTAGATTCATGGGCAGATTTTATACCTATTTTGATAATAAATTCATGATTTCAAGTTTTAGAAAATTATGCCCAATTTTGCAAGTTCATGAAAAGTCAAGTTTATAATTCATGATTTCAAGTGTGATAAGATATCTAGCATGAATGAATGTTTAAAAATTACCCTTGTATGAATCCATGATTTTGACTTATGAAGTCTACTTCAAATATGCATGATTTTAAGATTTTGGGCATGCCCACGCAGGTTAAGCATGTTTTCATGGTTCAACTCAATTCTATAAAATCATCTTACCATATGGTTTTGGAGTTTATACACCCATTTTTAGCTTATGGTATGTTTTCAGCTTTGTTGAAAAATGATGGTTTCAGCTTCATTGAAAAACGATGGAAGCACTAAGCGGAAACCATTCGTGGTTCAAGGTCCCGTGTCTCGGTCCAAGCCTATGCTCGGGTCGTGACATATATATTTTGAAGTTATGAAATGTACCTAATCACTACAATGTAATTACGGGTGAATTGTGTAAACAAAAATGGGTACAATTAACCTTGAATATAGGAAGTTACAATCAATGACCTTAAAAATGGATGATCTTGAATTTTTGACCATCATTCGCCCCATGATCAAACCTTCAATTTCAAAAGGCAAACCGTGAAGTTTTTCTCATAAGGAAAGCTAGAACAAAAGTTCAACACGACTGACCTCCACCATTCTTATAACTTCTCCCACCGTTGAAAAATTGCACTCATATTTCAGACTGGTAAGTTGAACCTGTACAAATTGCTGACTATTACAAAATTAACCAAGTAGTGAGTGATGATGAGTCCATTAAATTTCACGATGTCACTAAAAAGTTGCAGTTTCTAAATATGCATAGGTAAAATATCATCTCAAGATACATGTCATATAGCATGTGACATGACATGAAGAGTTAGAATCATAGTAGCAAAATCGCAAAAAGGCAAGATGTTTTACACCCGGTAAGTTTCTATCATTTAATGGACACGTGTATATGTATGTGAGAGTTTTGGAGCATGACGAATGCGGGAAACGGCCTGGGGGATGAATATACGAGCACGGTCTCGAGCGGGCAGGAGGCTGAGGCTGGCGGCCACTGCACGGGGTGTCGCGCCGCACCCCCTGCCACTGTGCTACTTATATATAAATCCATCCTTGATTGCATTGAATCATTCATAATGTTTCCCTCGACTAAGAAAAGAGAGAAAACATGAATTTCATTTAATTTCCGTCAAATTATGTTGCCAAACCTGTCTAAACGCAAATTCATCTTGGATATCGAGTTCTAGACCTACAAGGAACAACCCTGCGGAGTTATTTCTTGAATATTCGCTCGGTGTACCGGAACCTTTCCGAGTAAAGGTTATCGAAATTACTTTAAATTGAGTCCTAAGAGGCTATAGGAAATAGGTAAGCACTTCTCCCTTCTAAACTCTCGAGAAATTGTGAGTTTTTGGCCGAATTAAACGGAGTTGAATTAGAGTTATTATTATCGAAAGATATCATTATTTGTCGAGTTTTAGTATTGAAAATAGCCTTATTTTCCCAGCATAGAAGCTTCCAATGGGTGGAATTACCAGTTGCAGGTTGGAACTAATTGAATAAATGAGAATTAATATTCGAGGTATGTTAAGGATAATTCCCTTCGGCAAGTTTCTCCTGTTGTTTAGCTGATATAGTCAATACCTTGTAGTGGCTTGTTCCTATTAGTGTTGGGGTTAGCTTTCGTGGAAGAAAGCGAGGTTATAGTATAGTATTCCTCATTGGAAGGTTTATATCCAATTTTGGCTGGAGGAATTTCATTTTAAGTTGTTCACCTATTAGAAGGATTAGTAGGCGTCTTGCTACCACCTTGAGGCCACAGAGGCCTGAGAGTGGTTGTTGGTATATCTTGCTAAACTAGGGAATTTAAGGCGTGGTTTGGCGAATCGGTACATAATCCTACTCATATACAGTTGGAGCCCAGATGGCTCAGATATAGTTACAGGAGCCCAAACGACTCAGATACAGCTACAGGAGCCCAGACGTCTCAAATATAGCTACAGGAGCCCAGACAGCTCAGACCCAGTTGCAGGAGCCTACCATGCTCGAATACAGCTTCAAAGATTGAGTATACCATAGTTACGACATCCCTACAGACCTATAATAGTTCTGATAAGAGGAGTGTGCATTGCTTGTACTTTCCAGGACTTATGGGAGCCCAAGTAGGTTATTCTGTGTTTGTTGTATCGTCCATGCTTATGGGGGCCCGTTTAGGTTCTTATTTGTATATATATCTGCTATTTATATTTCAAATTGTGAGGCTATACAGGTTAAACTCTTATCCTTCTAATTGATTACTCTCAATCCTTTTATTAGTTTTAATCAGTTTTCAATACTGCCTTACATATTAGGTACATATTGTACTAATGCCCATCCTTGGGTCGCTGCATTACTTGCCTGTAGGTACGGATTGACGTGGGTCAGGACCTTCCTAGCTGTCATCCCGAGTTAGCAGTCCAGTCAGCTCCTTTCCTCTGGAGTTGATAGTTAGAAAAGGTTTGTCCTTTTGTTGTACAAGTTTTGGGTAGGTCAGGGCCCTGTCCCGACTATTATTCCACTCTTAGAGGCTTGAAGGCTACAATTTCTCAGTTGTTAGTTGTGTGATGGCCATGTGGGGCCTACGTATGTTATATTTCTGTATGTTGACCATGTGGGCCTAGTTCAGTTAATCAGTTGGTAGCCTTGTTTGTATTGGTGTGAGTATGATCGCTTGTTTTTAGTCTGTTATAACTAGACAGCATGGTGGTTTTATCGGCCCGCATAGGATCCCTTTTTATCGCCTTGTGGTTGGGTTAGCTATTTTTATTTACAGGTGCTACGTGGCCTTGTTGGCTTGAGGCTGTGTGTACCGCCGAGATATAGCTCTTTGTTTTCTTGATTTTGAGTTACTAGGAGGCACCAGAGGTGCCTATGCCCAGTCAGGTTAGCCTAGGTCCCAGTATGGCACTAGGTGCCAGTCATGTCCCCCAAGGTGGGCTGTGACAAACTTGGTATCAGAGCAGGTCGTATCCTAGGGAGTCTGCAAACCGTGTCTAGTAGAGTTTTGTCTATGGGTGTGTTGTGCTTCATATTTATAGGCATAAGGGTACGAGGCATAATAGTGTGGTTACCCTCCTTCACCCTCCAGTCGTGCTATAGAGTTATGTCGTATAGGGTAACACCCTAAACTTACACTATTCTGCTTATCTACATAGAAGATGTCTAATGCACGACCGACCATGATTGGTCGGGAGTTGGACACTACAGCGGGAGAGGGAACAAGTAGGGGGCCCATCCAGAGTCAGCCCGATCTAAGGGCGATAGGGAGACTTCATCCCGGTCTCCCCAGCATTCTCCGCCACGCCAGGAGCCCGCTAGGGCGGCTGACATACCAGTACTACCCCCGGTCATCCTTGTGCCATCGGATCAGGAGATTAGGAGGCACAGTTTACATGTTGGTCCAGATGATGGTTTCCAAGTGTCAGCCTCAGCCAGTAGTACCAGCTGTTGCCGAGCCCACAGAGGGGCCCGAAAGTTCAAGAGTATGGGAGTTCCTTGCTTTGAGTCCTCCATAGTTTACAAGAACAGATCGTAGAGAGGATCCTTAGAACTTCATAGACTAGTTACAGAGGATATTCAGGGTTTTGCATGCTTCCTCAACAGAATCAATTGAATTAGCAGTGTTCTGATTGCAAGAGATAGCAGTTTTGTGGTATGAAAGTTGGGAAAGGATACGAGGCAGAGATGCACCTCCACCTACATGGCCTAGTTTTTCTAAGGCCTCCATAGACCACTATTTGCCCCGAGAGATCCGGCAGGCTAGAGTAGAGCAGTTTTTACATCTGGAGTAGGGCAGGATGAGTATTAGAGAATATGCATTGAGGTTTGATTCCTTGGCTAGATATGCGCCAACCTTTGTTGATACTATGCCAGCCAGGGTATATCGTTTTATTATGGGACTTATTCCAAAATATGTGGAATCTTGTATCACAGCCACACTATGAGAGGATATGGATATCTCATTGATTCAGGCCTTTGCTCAGAATATAGAGGAAATCAAGCAGTGTTAGTACGCGATTGATAGGGTGGGTAAGGAGCAGCATCCGAAGGCTAGACCTACAGACTTTCAGGCAGATTTTCAGGGTGGGCCTAGGCCTCGTTTGTTAGGTAGGCCACCTAGGTCCCCATCACAGCAGTAGAAGGGCAGCAGATCGAATCATTATGGACAGTCAGGTCCCGACAAAAGTTCACGAGCGTCAGGCTCATAGCAGTAGAGGGGTCCAAATCAGATGGGGCCAGCTATAACCCGTTGTAGCACTTGTAATAGGTGACATCTAGGGAGATGAATATACGTATCCACCGCCTATTATTTATGTGGACAGGAAGGAAATATGATAAGGGATTGTCTGACTAGACACCAAGGTGATCGGGACCAGTAGAATAGGTCCTCCGCAGGTTCATATGCTCCAGCATCTTCTGCAGGACGTAGGCCCTCCGCTCCATCTGGCAGAGGCCGGGGTAGATCAGGGGCATCTAGTTCAGGAAGTTGTCAGGATCATACTTATTCTCTATCGGGACGACAAGAGTCAGAGTCATCACCAAACATTATGACAGGTATGTTGGATGTTTGTTCTCACTCAGTTTATGCTCTGATAGATCTAGGTTCCACTTTGTCTTACGTTACTTTGCTAGTGGCCCTGAAGTTTTGTATAACACCAGAATTACTCTAGCAACCCTTCTTGGTACCTACACCCATTGGTGACTCTATTATTGCTAAGAGGATTTATCGGGGTTGTACAATAGAGATTGTCGGTCTCCAGACCTTAGCAAATTTAGTGGAGCTAGAAATGATTGATTTTGATGTAATTATGGGTATGGATTGGCTGGTACCATGTTATGCTGATGTGGAATGTTGGACCAAGACCGTCTGATTTCACTTTTCAGGGGAGGTAGTGCGAGAATAGAGGGGCAGTGCAGCTACACCAAAAGGTAGGTTCATATCCTATCTGCGGGCAAGAAAGTTGACAGTGAAGGGTTGTATTTACCATATTGTTAGGGTTCGAGATATACAAGAAAAATCCCCGACTCTTCAGTCCATTCATATGGTTAGCGAGTTTCCAGATGTGTTACCAGATGAGCTTCCTGGTATTCCCCCAGAGCGTGAGATCGATTTTTCTATCGACTTTCTACCAGGTACAAAACCTATATCCGTCCCTCCGTATCAAATGGCTCCCATCGAGTTGAAAGAGATGAAAGAATAGTTGAAAGACTTGTTAGATAAGGGTTTTATTAGACCTAGTACTTCGTCGTGGGGTGCGCCAGTTCTGTTTGTGAGAAAGAAAGATGGCTCCCTACGAATATGTATAGATTATCGACAGTTGAATAAAGTTAATATTAAGAACAAATATCCTCTTCCAAGGATAGATGATTTGTTTGATCAGCTACAAGGGGAGAAATATTTCTCCAAGATTAATTTAAGGTCTGGGTACCATCAGGTGCGAGTCCAAGAAAAAGATATTCCGAAAATAGCTTTCAGGACCAAGTATGGTCATTTTGAATTCCTGGTTATGTCCTTCGGGTTGACAAATGCACCAGTAGTGTTTATGGATTTGATGAATAGTATCTTCAAGCCACACTTAGTTGTGATAGTATTCATTGATGATATTCTGGTATATTCCCGCTTAGAGGCTGAACACAGAAATCACTTCCGAACAGTACTTCAGATCCTAAGAGACCTTCAGTTATATGTGAAGTTCTCCAAATGTGAGTTTTGGTTGAATTTCGTAGCCTTCTTGGGCCATATTGTGTTAGATGCAGGCATCTAGGTTGACTCACAGAAAATCAAGGTAGTTAAGACATGGCCTAGACCTACAACTCCAATGGAGGTTTGTAGCTTCCTAGGGTTAGCCGGGTATTACAAAAGTTTCGTGGAAGGATTTTTTACCCTAACAACGTCGTTGACCAGATTGACTTAGAAAGTAGCCAAATTCCACTGGACCGAGGCTTGTGAGCAGAATTTTTAGGAGCTCAAAAATAGGTTGACGTCCGCACTAGTATTGGCCTTACCAGAGAGTTCAGAGGGTTATGCTATATATTGTCATGCTTCAAGCGTTGGGTTGTGGTGTGTCCTAATGCAACATAGCAAGGTGATTGCTTATGCTTCGAGGCAACTAAGGAAACACAAAAAGAACTAACCTACCCATGATTTAGAATTAGATGCAGTGGTTCATGCCTTAAAAATATGGAGGCATTATTTTTATGGCGTGCACGTGGATATTTTTACTGATCATAAAAGCCTCCGGTACATCTTCATGCAAAAAGAATTGAATTCACGACAGCATTGTTGGCTAGAATTGTTGAAAGACTATGACATGGACATCCTGTATCACCCAGGGAAGGCTAATATTGTAGCTGATGCCCTTAGTCGCAGATCTATGGGAAGTTTAGCATATTTGAGGCCAAAACAGAAAGAAATGACTTGAGAGCTGTACTGATTAGCCAGTCTAGCAGCTCGGGTAGTAGATTTAGAGGATAATGGGGTTGTAATTCAAAATACAGCAGTATCATCTCTGGTGATAGAGGTAAAGGAGTGGCAGTACGAGGACCCTAGTCTAGTATAGCTCAAAAACAAGGTTCAGTAGGGTGAAATATCAGCCTTTGAGTTAACAGAAGATAGGGTCTTGAGATTTTGAGGTCGACTCTACGTCCCAGACATAGCAGGGCTTTGCCAGCAAATCATGGCAGAGGTACATTACTCTTATTACTCCCTTCATCCGGGTTCGACGAAGATGTACCATGATAAAAATGAGATATACTGGTGACCTGGAATGAAGAAAAATATAGCTGAGTTTGTGGCATAGTGTCCTAATTGCCAGCTGGTAAAAGTTGAACACCAGAAACCTGGCAGACTAACTCAGGAGACAGTTGTACCTATGTGGAAATGGGAGGCAGTTAATATGGATTTTATGACAGAACTACCTCGTACCAGCTGCAAATTTGACTCTATTTAGGTCATTGTTGATAGATTGATGAAGTCAGACCATTTCTTGCCAGTTAGGACTACATTTTAGCCGAAGACTATGTTGAGTTGTATATCAAGGAGATAGTCCGATTATATGGTGTTCCAGCATCCATTATTTTTTATAGAGGGGCACAATTCACGTCTAGGTTCGGCGGTCATTTCAGAAAGGTTTGGGGATATAGGTTAATCTAAGTACATCTTTCCATCCCCAAACAAATAGTCAAGCAGAGCGCACCATTCAAACGCTCGAGGATATGCTCCGGGCGTGTGTGCTAGACTTTGGAGGAAGTTGGGATGAGCATCTACCCCTTATCGAGTTTGCATACAATAATAGTGATCATTCTTCTATTCAAATAGCCCCTTGTGAAGCTTTATATGAGCGGAAATATAGGTCCCCCATAGGATGGTTTGAAGTAGGGGAGGCAGGGTTGGTCAGACCTGATATGATTCATCGGTCAAAAGAAAAAGTGAAACTTATCAGAGAATGCTTGATGACAGCCTAAAGTCGTCAGAAGTCCTATTTCGATGTCCGGCATAGAGAATCAGAATTTAATGTAGATGATTGGGTGTTTCTTAATGTTTCTCCTATGAAGGATTTTATGAGATTTGGAAAGAAGGGAAAGCTTAGCCCTAGGCTCATTGGTCCGTATCGAATCCTTTGGAGGATAGGCTAAGTGGAATATGAGTTAGAACTGCCTGTAGGGCCAGAATTTGTTCATCCAGTCTTCCATGTATCAATGTTACAGAAATATATAGGATACATGTCTCGGGTTGCTCCAGTCGAGGATTTTCAAGTTACAAAAGAGTTGTCCTACGAAGAGACTCCAATTGTTATACTAGATAGAGAGGTTCATAGACCAAGAACTAAAGATGTAGCCTCCGTAAAAGTCTTATGGAGGAACAGACATGTAGAGGAAATGACTTGGTAAGCTGAGGACCACATGAGGTCTAGATATCCTCACTTGTTTCAGACCTGACCCAGATCATATAATTGAGGTGAGATTGTTGTTCAGATATTACTCTCTTGTCTATATTACTAGTACCGTTTAGTCGTTCACTTTTATGTTGTGGAGTAGTGTTTTCTAGCGTCCTGTGAGATGCCTATGTTGGGCTTTTCTGCCTTTCAGGATTCCGGATAGTCCATATTACAGAGGAGACTCTCCCAAAAATTTTCCAGCAATAGTTAAAGAAGTTGAGTCTTTTAAATCTAAAGATTACATTCGAGGATAAATGTTCCTAAGGGGGGGATGATGTTACACCCCGTAAGTTTCTATCATTTAATGGATATGGGTGTACATATGTTGAGAGTTTTAGAGTACGACGTATACGAAAAAAGGTCCAGGGTATTAATATACGAGCACAGTGTCGAGCGGGCAGGAGGCTGAGGCCAGAGGCCAGGTGCACGGTATACCATGGCGCACCTGCCAGCCGGCGTGCCACACCTTGGATGTGTCTTGAATTGAGCATGTGCTATGTGTGTAAGGTTTTTGAATATTCCATGTTGTTGTGTAGCGTCTAAAACTTGCCCGGTGTGTATACAAAATGAAATGAAGGATGTAGAGTGTAGGAGATGATTTAGGCATTTCTTTGAATGAGCCTGTTCGGACCAAACTACACGCAAGTGCACGTGGTCGTAAAAGTAGTAAAGTGGCTTTATTTCAAGGTAAGTATCGATCCCACAGGGACTGAATTTATGGTAGTAATTATCCTAATTTGTAGTGAACAATATCGCAATGAATGTAGACAACCAAACAAATAATGTTTTATGAGTCACTATTAATAGTTACTAAGAACCTAAGGAAATATTATAAATTAAAGTCTGAACAATAGCAATGAACAAGCTGAGGTTAAGGCAAACATGCGGGGATGTAATTTATTAATTAGAATCAGTCAATCTTCTCTTCGATTGTTAGTCAGGAATTAATAACCTATGGATTGGATCTTTCGACTCCTCTCCAATTAAAGAATCATGAGACTTACATTACACATTTCTGTGATGCAAAACC
>JACEIK010000521.1:157067-177459 GCA_018107945.1 Datura stramonium | reverse complement strand
CCATCGCCCTACTTATATATAAATCCCTCCTTGATTACATTGAATCATTCATAATATTACCCTCGACTAAGAAAAGAGAGCAAACGTGAATTTCATCTAATTTCCATCAAATTACATCGCTAAACCTCGTCCAAACGTAAATTCATCTTGGATATCGAGTTCTAGGCCTACGGGGAATGTCCATGTAGAGTTATTTCTTGAAAATTTGCTCGGTGTATCGGAACCTCGGCGAGTAAAGGTTGTCGAAATTACTTTAAATTGAGTCCTAAGAGGCTAAAGGAATAGGTAAGCATTTCTCCCTTCTAGAATCTCGAGAAATTGTGAGTTTTCAGCCGAATTAAATGAAGTTGAATTATACTTATTACTATCGAAGATATTGTTGTTTGCCAAGTTTTAGTATTGAAAATAGCCTTATTTCCCAGCATAGAAGCTGCCATTGGGTGGAATTTCCAGTTGCAGGTTGGAACTAATCGAATAAACAAGAATCCACATTCAAGGTATGTTAAGGCTAATTCCCTATGTTAAGTTACTTCTGTTGTTTAGCTGATACAGTCAATACCTTCTATGGACTATGCTAGTTAGTGTTGTGGTTAGCTGCCCCGGAACAAAGCGAGGTTATATTATAGTATTCCTCATTGGGAGGTTTATATCTAGTTTTGGTTGTCGTCAGAGGCGACGTAGGAATTTCTTGTTTAGTTGTTTACCGATTAGAAGGATTAGTAGGCGTCTTGCTACCACCTTGAGGCTACAGAGGCCTGAGGGTGGCTGTTGGTATATCTTGCTAAACTAGGCAGTGTAAGTTGTGGTTTGGCGACTTGGTACATAATCCTACTCAGATATAGTTACAGGAGCCCAGACGGCTCAGATACAGTTACAAGAGTCCAAATAACTTAGATACAGTTACAGAAGCCCAGACGGCTCATATATAGTTACAGGAGCCCAGACAGCTTAGATAAAATTACACGAGCCCAGACAACTCAGGTACAGTTACAAGAGCCCAAATGGCTCAGATACAGCTACAAGATCCCAGACGGCTCAGACATAGCTACAAGAGCCTAGACGGCTCAAACCCAGTTGCAGGAGCCTACCAGGATCGTATATAGCTTCAAAGATTGAGAATACCTTAGTTACAGCATGCCTATGGACCTATAGTAGTTCTGATAAGAGGAGTGTGCATTGCTTGTACTTGTCAGGGCTTTTGGGAGCCCAAGTAGGTTATTCTGTGTTGGTTGTACCTTCCAGGCTTATGAGGGCCCGATTAGATCTTATTTGTATATATATCTGCTAGTTATATTTCAAATTGTGAGGCTATACAGGCTAAATTCTTATCCTCCTAATTGATTACTCTCAATCCTCTTATTGGTTTTATTCAGTTTTCAATACTGCCTTACATATTCGGTACATATTGTACTGACGCCCATCTTTGGGGCACTGCATTAATTTCCTGCAGGTACGGATATATGTGGGTCAAGACCTTCCTAGCTACCAGCTTAAGTCACCAGTCCAATCAGCTCCTGTCCTCTGGAGTTGATAGTTAGAGTAGGTTTGTCCTTTTATTGTACAGGTTTTGTGTAGGTCGAGGCCCTGTCCCGACCACTATTCCACTCTTAGAGGCTTGTAGGCTACAGTTTCTCAGTTATTAGTTACATGTTGGTCGTGTGGCACCTATGTATGTTATATTCTTTTCATGTTGGCTGTGTGGGGCCTAGTTCAGTTAATCAGTTGGTAGCCTTGTCGGTGTTGGTGTGAGTATGATCGCTTGTTTTCATTCTGTTATAACTAAATAGCATGGTGGTTTTATCGGCCCGCATAGGATTCCTTTTTATCGCCTTGTGGTTAGGTTAATTGTTTCCCTTTACAGGTGTCGCGTGGCCTTGTTGGCCTGATACTGTGTTTATAGCCGAGATATAGCTCTTTGTTTTCTTAATTTTGAGTTTCTAGGAGGCACCAGAGGTGCCTATGCCCAGTCTGGTTAGCCCAGGTCCTAGTATGGAGCTAGGTATCAGTCATGCCCCCCAAGGTGGTGCATGACACAAGAGCAGTATCCAAATTCGTGGTAAGGAGTGTCTAGTTACTATTAAGATTTCGAATGCAATAATGTATTGAGTTGATTAATGATGTAGTAAACAAGGGTTCAATGTTAGGATCAAGAAATACTCAATGGAAACTAAAAGAATGGAATAAGAAGGCAATTAGATCATGAATCCGACATCAACAACTTGTGTAGGAAGGGGACATTGATGTGTGGCCAAATCATATAAAGGATCTGCACATAACGATAATATAGCAGTTGACATTGGCAACAATCTAATATTACCATCATGATTATCCTTAATGTACAAATTAGAGAATGAACAGTGAAATACATTATCTTTACTTTCTATCCATTTATGATTTCTCTTGTTGTTTCCTCTCATATCGATCATGCATTTGATTCATTTTCATCAAGGGGTATTCGAGGTTTCGAGAAGTCACTCAATCAACCTGAGTGGCTTTATAAGAGCGTTTATCTTTCAATATATTAACCTATTTTAAAGATGTTTCCTTATTACCTATTTTAATTGTTACTAACCATATCTATTAATATCGAATTTGTGGGTTAACCAACATTGTGAGTTTGTGACCTTAGAACAAATTTAACTGTATTGATAAATAGTTTGGCACCCACCATGGGGACATGATAGTTGCAATGCCATATTAGTTTGTTAGTTCCATTTTTACTAATTTTCTCAACTTTCTTGTTTTCTTATTGTGTAAGAAAATATATATATGAAAAGCACACAGGCAGGTAATGAAGGCATATCAGAACGTCAAACAAAAAACAGTGTTCAAAAGAAGGGGGCAATAACACTGGAATAGCCACTCCACAACATATGATCAATATGATAATAGGAGGAGAATAATTCAGCAAAATAACTCAACCTGTATAAAAAAGGCTAAGGTGTCGAAAAATGTCGAAGAGAATGGGCCAAAAATCCCGAAGCAGAATCAATATCTTTTAGTGATAGAGATCTATTCAGACTAAAATCCCCACACATCAGTGTGTTGGTAATCTCTTTAAATATTAATGATATATAAGTTAAACATGTGCTCATTGATCCAGCTAGCTCATATGATATCATTACATGCGAGTCCACCAGCAAATAAAACTAGTCAAAAAGATCATCCTAGTAACGAAGCTCATAGTTGGCTTCAACATATCCAGCAAGATGACTCGTGGGGAGGTAACATTACCCATGAATACAGAATGGGTAGTCAACTCAACCCGATTCAATGTAATAGGAAAGGAGATGAGTTACAACATCATACTTGAGAGGCTTTGGTTTCACGCAATACTAATAGTACTATTCACTTACAATCAAGTGATAAAATTCCCAGCTTCGGGAGGGATCAAAATGATAAAAGGTGATTTACATGCAACAAAAGAAATATTTTTGATTGTGTTGGATAAGAGACAACCTATATCCAATGCAGATAAGAACCAATAGCAATTACAGAAACTAGATCTAAAAGCCGGTGATGACCAAAGGGGTAAGCTTCAGGATCCGGGAAAGGCAGACAGAAATGAAGATGTGGTTCCAAGGCATTTTAGGGGTTGGATGAACGTGATGAAACTAAGTCTATAGTTGAGGAACTTGAGAAAGTAGTCCTATTCATCAAATTCCTAAATGAATGGAATACCTGGACACGGGATTAACCCTGAAGCTTAGAATAAAACTCATTAAATTCTTAAGAGCTAGTGTAGATTATTTTTCTTGGTCCTATCTAGACATCATAGGTATTCCATAATACGTAGCACTTCATCAAATATAGGTGGATTCAAATTTCCTCCCAATAAGACAAAATAAGTGGGTCATGTCTGAACAAAAGAACAAGTTCGTCAAAGAAGAGATAAATTGAATTCTTAACATTGGGTCCATTTGAGAGGTTAGGTATCCAATTGGTTGGCCAATATAGTAGTAGTGCCCAAAAAGCTTGACAAGTTCAGTATATGTGTTGACTTAAAAGAATTGAACAAAGCCTTCCCAAATAATTCATTTTCAGTTTTGATTATTAAGTTGAGTATTGATGCTATAGCAAGGCACGAAATAATGAGTTTCCTTGATGTATACACCAAATACAACCAAATACAGATGGATCCAGAGAATCGGGAGAAATTTTATTTATCACTAATATTGGCAAATATTGCTATAACGTAATTCCTTTTGATAAAAAAAATGTAGATGCCACATACCAGAGGCTAGTGAACAAATATTCAAAGAACAAATAGGTAAAAGTATGAAAGTTTATATTGATGACATGCTTGTGAAATATTTAAAATGCAGATGATCATTTGAGTTATTTTCAAGAGACTTTCAACATCTTAAGAAAATATAACATGAAGCTCAACCTAGAAAAGTGCACCTTCAGTGTCAAGTTTGCTAAGTTCCTAGGTTTTCTTACGTTGAAATAAACTCAAAAGATATAAAAGTTATCGAGGAAATACTGGATGTACTCGATGAAGTAAAAGTAATGCAAAGGCTCACCAGTGTATAACGACACTTAACGGGTTCATTTTGGGGTCATTAGAGAAATGTTATCGATTTTTCTCTTTGCTGAAAAAGAAAAACCAGTCCGAATGGACACCAGAATGAAACAGACATTGCGAGATCTAAAGGAATATTTATCTGGCCCTCCTTTAATGACAAAGCCATACGATGGCAAACAACTACTTCTTTACTTACAATAGCAGAAGTTGCAGTAAGCGTGGTCTTAGTCAGAGAGGGAAGAAGGTAGGCAATGTCTAATTTACTACGTAAGTAAAGTGTTGGCAGGTGCCAAGTCCTGCTACTCGCACTTGGAATATCTAGCCTTATCCCCTCTAACGGCTGCTCAAAAGTTAAGGCGTTATTCACAAAGCCACCGGATAACCATAATAACAACATATCCTTTTCAAAATATCCTTCATAAACCCGATCTATTTGAAGGATGGCAAAGTGGGCCATAAGGTTGAGCGAGTTCGATGTCAAATATCGACCTCAGACGACCATAAAATCACAAGTCCTTGCTAACTTCATGGTTGATTTCATCCCAAAGATGGTTTTGTAGGCTAAAAAACAGATTGTCATGGTCATCAGGAGCTCACAGGTTTTGTGGACATTGTTCACAAATGGAGCATCTAATGCAAAAGTAATGAAACTCGATACAGTATTGATCATCCCAATCAGGGAGAAACTGAAGAAGGCTATTAGTTGTGTATCACTTACTAAAAATGAGCTCGAGTATGAGATCATCCTTACAGGTATCAAATTGGTAAAGTGTGGCTCTCAATTAGTGGTAAAAAAGATACATGGGGACTATGAGGATAAAGATGAGAGGACGTTAAGATACATGGGAAGGTTTGGGATGACATTTTCTCATTTCAAAGAATGAAAATTAATCTAAATAACTTGAGAAGAAAATATGGAAGCAAACTCACTAGATAATCTCGGATCATCATCAAAACTAAATAATCTCAATGCTAGTTCAATAGTAACCTTGTTACATTCATCATTAGGGGGTTTGAATATGCACAGGTTAACTCAACAAGATTGGCTTGGGACTACTGAAGCAATTTCATTAAATATTTGAGGGATGGTTGATGTGCTATGATTTTATGGCAGTTTCGATGCTTGAAGCTAAGTAAATATGAAAACTCTTGGGTACATTTATGTGGATATGATGCATTTTGGTAGTTTCGCAAGAAAAATAGGCTATGAGAGTTGGATTTGAGAAAAGAGATGAAAAAGGACTCAAAGTGCAATCAGACGAGCCATGGGATGAACCGTTAGTCCATGCAACAGGTCATACCAAGCAACCGCAACAAGAGAAGCTGAGATTTCACAAAGATAGTGTGCCAGAACGAATACTTCCTACGACCCACAGGTTCTTATAAGGGGTAGTACAAGGATATCATTTCATGAGAAGCAAAACATTGATAAAGTCCAAAGTTTTCAGAACAGACACCACCTACGGCCCATTTATTCTTACAACGGGCCATCCTATAGGGTCGTAGGTTGGAGTTCCAACAACTGTGAAAAGTGAGGAACCTTAAAAGAAATGTGCAGGATGGACCGTACAATCAAGGGAAGAGTTGTCATGTGTGATCGTACGAGACATTCCGGCAACAATGCACCTGAAGGCCTGCAACAAACAGAGAGAACCAACAGTTCGTATGTTCTTACAATGAGCCGTTGTACCTGCCTACTCCAAAATCATATTATGTTTAGGATAGATTTTTATTATTGTCTGTAAATATCACCTTTAGGTTTTTTTTACAAGTTACGCAAATTTTACGTACTTTAACTAGTTTTTAAGTCCAAGAAACATCTTTTTTAGTTTATTCTTGGATTTTGAAGGATTAATCAAGCATCGATTCTTGGATATTTTATTATTGTTGATAATTCAAGAGTTGTGATTTCTTTTACTAAATTCTTATACGTTAATAATTATGATTTTATCAATAACTTATAACTGTAATTCTTCAAGCATGAGTAGCCAAATCCCACAACTAGGGTTGTGGGAACCATGGTGAATTAACAGACATAGGCAAAGTACTTAGTGATTCTTGAATGGGGTTTATGCATATATTGTTCTTCCCTTCATTTTAATTACTTTTTAACGATTGCGAATGTTTGAATTCGCCCTATTTTTACTATTCGTACAAAAGGGGGTAATGAATGGAAAAAGGAATTAACAACGAAGAGTTGAGGATATCTACCCTCATCTAATAGCTTGACCTTGTCCGAAAATAGCTAATCCAAGATCAATGGTAAGTGTTGACAAACCATACAACAGTAGACAGATCAAGTTGTATGGTGATAATTATCTATTTATGGGACAAACCACTTAGGTGAATATAGCTTACTGATTTTTCATGCTAAACACCAGGATAGATGTCACGACCCAAGCTAGGACCTCGGATCGAGACATGGGACCTAGAAACACGAAAGTCTCTAATTCGACCTATGGAATGAACATGATAACTAAAGAACTTACATCAAATGGAATATGATAACTGAAACATGAATAAGCGTAAGTCTGAATAACATAGCAATCATAAACATAGTCAACACTAGCCAAAGCTAAAAATCTACATAATGTCTGATAAGCCTCTACTACTATCTGATGAGTTGATGGAACAACATCCCCAACTAGATCGCTAAAGTATGAAACTGAACATAATATAACTCAACACTAAGCTGAAGGTCCTCGGAATATGAGGACTCACCAACGATGGGAACTGAGCTAAGCTGCGGGAAAGTTGAACTATCAGCGAAACTGAATCTGATCATTCAGACCTGTATCATGAAACGATACAATATGGAGTATGCGGTAAGTTCTTGGAATATACTAAGTATGTAAGGTAAGTAAAATATGCTGAGTAACTGTAACTGAAAATCATGCATATAAACATAAACCATAAGATCATGAGAGTAAGGGCTGCATGCTGAAACCTAAATCTAAATCATGTATAGTCATAAGCTAAATATCATATCTGAATAGAATGAACCAAAGCTAAAATAGAAATCATATAACTTGTTATAGCTATAAAGCTCGTAAACTAAGCATTGAGTCAAACCTGTTGTAAAACATAATATCATAAGTAGTGAACATGAATAACTGAAATCATGAGGAAAAATAGGAGACTTTTCATAACCGACACCATCACGATAGAGCTTACGTGATGCCCCAACTATCACATTCAAGTGGGAAGAGACTTCCAAAATCTTGCCAGGGCTAAGGACGTTACCATGATATCGATATCAAGCTGAAGGCCCTCTAGCGGGCGAGGAAAACACTCAAGGGAGGTTCCACTATATAAATATACCTACGTCGGCACGTAGTACTGAGACTGGGGAGCCTTGAAACCCCAAACCTACTCGGTACTAGACACTACTCCCAAAAACATTCATAGTACTCACATAATTTTTCGACGAAATTGAAATCATAATCACATACATAGTCTGAAATCTGAACATGGGAGTCTTGACTCCAAAACATGTCAAGTTGTAGTGGTAGTCTTGACTCCAAAACATGTGATAAGATGATCTTACTAGCCTTGGCTAAATCATGAAAACATACTTAACTTGTGTGGGCTTACCAAAATCATAAAATCATACATACTTGAAATAGAATTCATAAGTCAAAATCATAAATTCAATATGGGTGATTTGTTAGCATTCATTCATTCTAGATATTTCATCATACTTAAAATCATAAATCATAAACTTGACTTTTCATGAAACTTGCATAATTGAGCATAATTTTCTAAAACTTGAAATCATAAATTTATAATCAAAATAGGTATAAAATCTGCCCATGAATCTTAAAACATGCTTTGAGACATGAAGGGAATTGATCCATAAATAAATCATAGAGAATTTCATGAAAATTGGGCTAAAACCCTATAAGATCATAAAATTGAATGAAGACTTGAATTCATGAACTTTGAGGAGAAATTTAGGCATGAGAGTGAAAGGAAACTCTCATTCATAATCCTACATACCTGGGTAAGCTAAATCTCAACTTGATTTTGAAACCCCAAGCGAATTGGGGAAGAATTTGAAGGATTCAAGCTTGATCTTCAAAGGGGAACTTCTAAACTTGTATACATAGGAGTTGAATGAATTAGAATAGGTTAAACTACCATAATACACTTCTTTCAGAGCTTAAAATGACGTAATTTAGGACTTAGAAATTGCAAAAATGCCCTTACTAATTTTGCAGTAAAAATCACACTGCTAGGTGTCACGACTCATACAATGAATCGTCCTTCAGTTCCATAACTCGTTACATTGCTCATTACAGCCCTCTAATTTCTCCCCAGTCTCTGGTCTTCAAGAAACGTTTGAACAAGATGAGTAGTTACAAGCCACAACAACTCTTACTTTCTCTCATCGTCACTACTGACCTTATATACTTAGCTTCTAGAATTCCCCCAATGGGTACCAACCACGAGTCGTTACACGTCACAATGAGTCGTTGGACAGTCCATTGTCACTGCACCAATTTTCACTGCAACTTCTCATGATTACTAACCATGACTCATTGTTCCCTACAACGAGCCATACCACGACTCATATCATCCACCCTGACACCTCTAAGACAAACAACGACTCCAGACCATGACCCGTTACATCATCCAATGGGTTGTCCCTTAACTCGTTACTACAGGACCTCCTTCTGTAGATTCTGACCACGAGCAGTCCCATGACTCATTACTCCTTTCCACGAGTCATTTTGAGTGATTTTTCAAACTTTTCTGCTGATAATATTTTAAATCTCGAGTCTAGTCTTAGGGACTTTTGGGGTATTACAATATCTCCCCCTTGGGAACATTCATCCTCAAATATGGATTAAACAAATTAGAAATGCTATGGAAAGAACTAAAATCCCAAATACTGAACATCTGAAACTGGAAAATGATGGAGTGACTGACTTCGGGCTAAACTACATGATTGAACTGAATTCGTGATTCATACACACATGCTAAAACATGAAAGGAACTAAGAGACATGAACTTGACATGAAAATGAATAGAGTACTAAGTAGAAAACCGATACCTCATGCTGGAATTGAGCCGGAAGGGAAAAGATGCGGGTATCTAGCCATTATATCTTCTTTGGCCTCCCACGTAGCTCCTTTAACAAGCTGATTCCTTCATAAAACCATCACTGAAGCCACTTCTTTGTTTCTCAACTTCCGAACCAGATGATCGAGGATCTCAACTAGAACCTCCTCATAGATAAGGCTATCCTTCACCATATGCTCTCCGTTGGAACAACCAAGGCTGGGTCATCAATGCACTTATTCAATAGAGACACGTGGAAAATTGGGCATATCGAAGCTAACTCCGTTGGTAGATCCAACTCATAGGCCACCTCTCCAACTTGCCTCAAAATCCTATAAGGGACAACATATCGGGGAATAAGCTTTCTTTTATTTCTGAACCTCATTACTCCCTTCATGGGAGACACCTTCAAAAACACCCAATCATCAATTTCAAACTCAAGCTCTCTCTACTTAACATCCGCATATGACTTCTGTCGACTCTATGTTTTTTTCAACCTGTCCCTAATAAGCTGAACTTTCTCCATGGCCTCATGAATAGAATCTGGACCTATCAACGTAGCCTTACCTATCTCAAACCATCTGATAGGTGATCTACACCTTTCCCATAAAGAGCCTCAAACGGAGCCATCTGAATGCTGGAGTGGTAATTGTTATTGTAAGCAAACTCGATGAGAGGAAAATGATCATCCCAACTACTCATGAAGTCAATCACACACACTCTCAACATGTCCTTAAGATTCTGGATGGTCTGCTTGACCTAACCATCTATCTGCGGGTGAAAAGTTTTGCTAAGCTTAATCTAAGTACCAAAGCCCTTATGGAACGATCTCAAAAACTATGAGGTAAACTTAGTACCTCTATCTGAAATGACGGAAAAAGGAATTCCATGCAACCAAACAAACTCCTGAATGTACAATCTAGCATAGTCATCAGCTGAATCGATAGTCTTGACTGGTAGGAAATGTGCTACTTTGGTCAACCTGTCTACAACCACCCAAATAGAGTCATACTATCGGCGTGTACAAGGCAACACTGTGATAAAGTCCATATTGATCTCTTCCCACTTCCAAGTAGGGATACTAATGTTTTGAAGAATACCTCCAGGTCTCTGATGCTCAACTTTCACTTGTTGACAATTTGGATACTTAGCCACAAATTCCACTGAGTAGACTTTTCGCAGGTCACGGTACATCTTGGTGGCACCTGGGTGGATACCGAGAGCCATGAGCCTCACCCAAAATCCACTCTCTCAAGTCATCAACACCCAAAATACATAGATAACCCTGACAATGGTGTACACCATCTCCCCCTTGGGAGAAGACCTCCACCTTATGATTCTGGACCGCTTCCTTTAGCTTTACTAAGATAGGATCCTCATCTTGCCTAGCCTTGACTTGGTCACCAATACAGATTATGAACCATTCTGAACAATGACACCACCGTCTGCTGAGTCAATAAGGAGAACCCCTAAACGAACAAGCCTATGGACATCCTTCACCAACTCCTTCCTCCCATCCTCTATGTGGGACACGCTCTCCATGGACAATCTACTAAGGGCATCCGCCACTACATTGGCCTTGCCCCGATGGTAAAGTACACTCATGTCATAGTCATTGAGAAGCTCAAACCACCTCCTTTGTCAAAAATTTAGATCCTTTTGAGTGAACACATACTGAAGGATCTTGTGGTTCGTGAACACATCCACATGCACCCCATATAAGTAGCATCTCCAAATTTTCAAAGCAAACACCATCGCTGCGAACTCTAGGTCATGCTTCAGATAATTCTTCTCATGAGTCTTAAGTTATCTAGAAGCATACACAATGACCTTACCATTCTACATCAACACACAACCAATACCAACCCTTGAAGTATCACAATACACAATGAGCCCATTCGTGCCCTCGAGTAGAGTCAATACTGGGGCTAAAGTGAGTCGGGTCTTTAGTTCCTAAACAATCCTCTCACAGGCATCCGACCATTGAAATTTGACCTTCTTTTGGGTCAACTTAGTCAATGATGCTATAATGGATGAAAATCCTTCAACAAACCTCATGTAGTAGCCAGCTAAACCCAGGAAGCTCCTGATATCGGAATGACTAACTGGTCTATGTCAATTCTTCACCGCCTCTATCTTTTGAGAGTCTACTTGCACACCCTCACTTGAAACCACATGACCCAAAAATGCTTTTGAGTCCAACTAAAACTCAAACTTGCTGAATTCAGCAAACAGCTGGTGATCCTTGAGAGTCTATAGCACAATCCTCAAATGAGCGACATGCTCCTCCTTGCTCCATGAATATATGAGAATATCTTCTATGAAGACAATCACGAACATATCCTAATATGTCTTGAACACCTTGTTCATCAAATCTATAAAAGCTGCAGAAGCATTCATTAGTCTTAAAGACATAACTACAAACTCAAAGTAACCATACCCAGTCCTAAAGGCTGACTTTGGGATGTCACTCTCTCTAACTCTGAGTTGATGATAACCAGATTTGAAGTCTAACTTTGAGAAGCACTTAGCACTCTGAAGTTGGTCAAATAAGTCATCAATTCTGGGGAGGGGATACTTGTTCTTGACTGTGACCTTGTTCAACTGTCGATAATCAATGCATATTCTAACGGAACCATCCTTCTTTTGGAAAAAGAGAACTGATGAACCCCATGGGAATTTGCTAGGTCTGATGAATCCCTGTCTAGAAGATCTTTCAACTACTCCTTCAACTCTTTTATCTTGGATGGAGCCATTCTATAAGGAGAAATAGATATAGGCTGAGTATCAGGGAGAAGGTCGATACCAAAGTCAATCTCCTGCTCATGAGGGACTCCTGGTAGATCATTGGGAAACACCTCCGAATACTCGCACACTATACGACTGAATGAAGAGTTGGGGTCTCAAACGTCGCATCCTTAACCCGAACTAGATGGTACACACAGCAATTAGAAATCATCTTCCTGGCCTTGAGATAGGAAACAAAGCGACATATAGGCACAACTGAACTACCTTTCCATTCTAGGATTGGCTTACTTGAAAATCAAATTTTTACCGTATGGGTTCTACAATTTACTGATGCATATCATTAATGTAGCCAATCCACACCAAAGATAACATCAAAATCGTTCATATCTAACTCTACTAAGTCGGCTGAGATGACTTTCTGAAGGACTGTGACAGGGCAATTTCTGAATACTCATCGAGCTACAATTGAGTCACCGACTGGAGTAGAGACTAAGAAAGGTTCTGATAGGGTTTCGGGACTGACTTTGAAACTAATAGCAACATAAGGAGTCATAAATGATAAGGTATTCCCCTGGATCTGACAATGCATACACATCAAGATGGAATACTCGTAACATACCAGTGACAACATTTGGAGAGACCTCCTGCTCCTGACGAGATGAGAGGGCATAAAATATGTTCTGGCGCTGTCCACCACCTGTAGTAGTGGGTGCATCCTACTGAGCTGAGTGAGATGGTGGAGCTGCTAAATTGGTGGCTGGGTCACGGCCTCTACTTTGGCCCTGTCTGACTGAAGGGAAGTCTCTGAGTAGATGTTCGCACTTCCCACACCTATAACACGCGCCTAAACCCGCTAGGCACTCTCTGGTGTGCCTCCTACCACACCTGCAGCAAACTAGAATTCTGGGCTCTCCTAACCTGCTCCCCTAACCTCTGGAGCCTGATTCCCCACCCCTCTTATCATGCCTCGATCGAGATGAAACACAGGCTAAAGATGGCGCAGCGACTGATGACCTCTGGTGGGACTGCTGACGATGTCCTCCATTGAACCTCTATTGAAACTGTCTGTAACTCCCTATCCTAGCCCTCTTGACCTCTCTCTCCTTCTCCTTCATCTAATCCATCTCTATCTACTGGGCGTATATGACCAATCGTGAGAAGTCTCAATCACCGCTCAGCATAACGGTCCTGTACTCCTTAACCAGCGAGTCTGATACTCCATTCACAAATCTGCTCATACGAGCTCTCTGATCCTCAACCATCTTCAGTGCATACTTGGACAACCAGATAAACTCCAAGGCATACTCTTGAACAGTCCAGTGGTACTACTTCAAGTTGACGAATTCCGCCGCCTTCGCCTCCCTCAACTCCCTAGGGAAGAACCTATCCAAGAAGGCAGTTACAAACTCATCCCACCTCATGAGAACTACTCCAACCACCTTACCATCCTTCCACTAGCGATGCCATATGTAAGCAACCCCCTTCAGCTGATAGGAGGCTAAATTTGCACTCTCCTCTCCAGTCATCCCAATAATCTGGGAGATCTTCTTCACATCCTCAATAAACTCATGGGGGTCCTCATCCACTCTCGACCCCAGAAACTCGGGTGGATTCATCTTGAGAAGGTCCTAAACTCTAGCAGTCGTTACGTTCCCATTCTGAGAAACAGAAGCCACCGTTTGCTATTGACCTCAGTAGTCATAGCATGTGCCAACATCTGAAATGCCGCTCTAAACTCGCCATGAGTGAACTTCTCGGGCATAAGATCTACTGGGGATGGTGGGGCTTGCTGATGCCCATCTCCATTGCCATTGTCGTGGCCATTTCCATTGCCATTCCTTCCATTTACTCAGTATGGACCTATGGCATGAAAATGTTAACTAAAGAACTTACATCAATTGGAATCTAATAACTGAAACATTAATAAGTTGAAGTCTGAATAACATAGCAATCATAAACATAGTCAACACTCGACAAAGCTGAAAATTTACATAATGTCTGATAAGCCTCTACTACTGTCTGAGGAGCTGGTGGGACAACATCCCCAACTAGATCGCTAAGGTCAAAAACTGAACATAACATAACTCAACACTATGTTGAAGGTCCTCGAAAGATGAGGAATCACCAATGATGGGAACTGAGCTAAGTTGCGGGAAAGCTGAACTAACAGCGACACTGAGTCTGATCGCCCAAACCTGTATCATGAAATGATACAGCATGGAGTATGCAGTCAATACTTGAAATGTACTAAGTATGCAAGGTCAGTAAAACATGTTGAGTAACTGTAACTGAAAAGCATCCATATATACATAAATCATAAGAACATGAGAATAAGGACTGCATGCTGAAATCTAAATGTGAATCATGTATAATCATTAGATAAATATTATATCTGAATAGAATGACCCAAATCTAAAATGGAAATCATATGACTTGTCATAGCTGAAAACATAAGTAAAATCTCGTAAACTGATCATTGGGTCAAACCTGCTATAAAATATAATATCATAAGTAATGAACAAGAACAACTAAAATCATGAGGAACAATGAGAGACTCGTCATAATCGACACTGTCACGATAGAGCTTACGTGGTTCCCTAACTATCACACTCAAATGAGCAGAGTCGTCCAAAACTTTTCCAGGGCTAATGATGCTACCATGATATCGATGTCGAGCTGAAAGCCCTCTAGCGGGCGGTGAAAACTCTTAAGGGAGGTCCCACTATATAAATATACATACGCTAGCACGTAGTTCTAAGATTGGAGAATCTTAGAACCCCAAGCCTACTCGGTGCTAGACACTACTCCCAAAAACATGCATAGTGCTCCCATCATTTTTCAATGAAGTTGAAATCATAATCACATGCATAGTCTGAAATCTGAACATGGGGTTTCTTGACTCCAAAACATATCATATGTTGTAGTGGGATTCTCGACTCCAAAACATGTGATAAGCTAATCTTATTAGCCTTGGCTAAATCATGAAAATATACTTAACTTGTGTGGGCTTGCCCAAATCATAAATGTGCATACTTGAAATAGAATTCATAAGTCAAAATCATGGATTTATATATGGGTAATTTGTAAACATACATTCATGCTAGATATCTCATCATACATAAAATCATGAATCATAAACTTGACATTTCATGAAATTTGCATAATTTGGCATAATTTTCTAAAACTTGAAATCATGAATTTATAATCAAAATAGGTATAAAATCTGCCCATGAATCTTAAAACATACTTGAGACATGAAGGGAATTGATCCATAAATAAATCATAGAGAATTTCATGAAAATTAAGCTAAAACCCCATAAGATCATACACTTGAATTAAGACTTGAATTCATGAACTTTGAGGAGAATTTTGGGCATGAGAATGAAAGGAAACTCTTCATAGCCCTACATACCTGAGTAAACTGAATCTTAACTTGACTTTGAAATCCCAAGAGAATTGGGGAAGAATTTGAAGGATTCAAGCTTGATCTTCAAAGGGGAACTTCTAAACTTGCATGCATGGGAGTTGAATGAATTAGAATAGGTTAAACTCCCTTAATACACTTCTTTCAGATCTTAAAATGACGTAGTTAAGGGCTTAGGAGCTTAGAAATTACAAAAATGTCCTTACTGATTTCGCAGGAAAAATCACACTGCCAGGTGTCATGACTCATACAACGAGTCATCCTTTAGTACCATGACTCATTACATCGCTCATTACAGCCCTCCACTTTTCCCCAGTCTGATCTTCAAGCAACAGATGGTAGGACGAGTGGTTACAAGCCACAACGACTCGTTACTTCCTCTCATTGTCACCACTGACCTTATATACTTAGCTTCTGGAATTCCCCCAACAGGTACCAACCATGAGTCATTACATGTCACAATGAGTCGTTGGACCGTCCACTGTCACTGCACCAATTTTCACTACACCTTCTCACGAGTACTAACCATGACTCGTTGTTCCCTACAACGAGTCATACCATGATTCATATCATCCAACCCTGACACCTCTGAGACAAACAACGACTCCAGACCATGACCCGTTACATCACCCAACGGGTCGTCCCTTAACTTGTTACTATTGGACCTCCTTCTGCAGATTCTGACCACGAGCAGTCCCACGACTCGGTACTGCTTCCCATGACTCATACACTGAGCCGTTCTGAATCATTTTTCAAATCTCGAGTCTAGTCTTAGGGATTTTGGGGTATTACAATAGATCACTGGTATGATATGCTTGCTATGTTATGAAATCATGGGGAACACAATCCTAGTAAACTCACACACTAATTACAACAAATAATAACCAATATTCTATTCTTGGTTGCTAATTGTTTTACATTATTAGTTGTTACAAACTCCCTTTTTTTGGAAATAAACCGACTAAAAGTAATAGTAAGCACGATAAATGATTCCTCACCATATTCCTCATAGGATTCGACCCAACCCTGTTGAGTTCTAAATTTGAACATCAATCGCTTTATATCTCATTAAGAGGTGTAATTTAGGGGACATCAAATTTTGGCACCATTGTTAGGGAATACGATTTAGATTAGTTTAAATTGTGTTTTCTATACTATTAGTCCTTGTTTCTAGATTTATATTTTTCATTGTTTTTGTTTTATTTTTAGGTCTTAGTTTCGAGTATTCCTGGTACTCAAAGCCAAGGAAAACCCCTGGTTCTTATCGGTCACAGGCTTTGAAAGAACTTTGAGAAACAAGAGGAGAATGGATAATGTCCGAGGCCAAGAAACTATGGAAGAAGCAACAACCCGGATGTTGAACAGGTTTAGGCACAAGAACATGAGGTAGCTAGTCTTCCTAAAGAGCAACGCCAAGTTGCAGATAATGAGCAATCCAGAAGGAAAGGGGTTTGGAGCAACAGCGGTACAGGTACTTTGATGATGAGGATGATGTTGATATTGATAAGGCTAGAGCTACTAGTGCCACAGTCCCCCTTCCACTACCCACTGGGGGAAAATTTAATATAACCTAGCGATGATACAACTGCTGAATATGAAGGGAATTTTCACTGGACGTGTTGCTGATTATGCATACACCCATTTGATTAACTTTGTGGGAATTTTCAAGACTTATAAGAAACCTGGTGTGAATCAGGATGAAATCAGACTGAGGTCATTTCCATTTTCACTAAGAAGTGAAGCAATACTTTGGTTGGCTGAAATGCGAAATGATTCAATCACTACATAGAGGGAACTGAAAAGGGATTTGTTGGAGAGGTTCTTTCCACCATCTAGAGCGTTGCAGTTAAAAGATGAGATTTATAACTTCAGGCAGTTGAGTTCTAAAGCATTGCATGAGATATGGTCGAGATTACAAAAGAAGTTGAAATAACTTCCTAATCACAAGATACCCAAGATCACTTTGTTGGAGATCTTCTGTAGGTATTTGAATGCTAGCACCAAAGTTGTGCCCAATATTGTTTCTGGAAGAACGTTTATGAGTCAAACATATGAAGAAGTGCTTGATAGGATTTATAAGACTAATCGAGCATGGCACATATGGGAAGTTGAGGTTCCTACTGGCATCGGTAGGTATGTCTGCATAGCAACAGAAGGAAGTTGAGGAAAGAGATCAAGATATTACTGAGATCAACACCACCATGGAGCTCCTTACAAAGCATTTCATGGGAGTTGGCACTGAAAAGTAAATGCAATCGATTCTCAAGGGAAATCTCTAAGGAATGATGGTAATGAGTCTAAGTCGAATGAGGAAGAAAATTGTTTGAATGATCAAGGGGAGGGTTTCCAGGCTAATGCTCAAGTGTCTAATCAAGACTCTTGGCGCCAAGGTCAAGGGAATCAAGGTCGAAACTATTACAGGGATAACAGTTATAATCAGGGTGCATTCAGGGATAAGAGTAGAGGTAGAGATAGAAAAGGTAACCAGAAGAAGTGAGATGGCTATAAGAATGATAGGAGTGGTTTGTATGTTCCTCCAGGTAATCACAAAATAGAATCAAGTAGTTCGAGGATAGAAGACATGTTATCCAAAGTGTTAAAATAGGTGGACGCTAATAAGGGCTACTTCAAGGAGTTTCATGTTGATCTTTTTGGGATGAATCAAAAGGTGGAGTCGCATGTTATTGCCATCAGGAAAAATTGAGCAATAAATTGGTCAAATTTATTTTCATTTAATCAGAGGCAGAAAGGCACACTTCCTAGCCATGTAGTCCAAAATCCAAAAAATGACAGTCATTATATGGTTGTAACGATTAGAAGTGGAAAGGGGACAATTGATCCTTCTATGCTAATTATTGTTGATTTGATAGTTGAGCCCGAGTTGAATGATGATGAAAATATCACTGAGTACGAGGAACAGGTTATGGTTGAGAATGCAGATGAAAAGATGACTCCTAGTATTAAACAGGAAAAGGTATCCAGAAAGGGAAAGGAGAAGAAGGATCCACAAAGTTGACTCCAATTCTAAGTCCTCCTCCTCATTTCCCATAGAGATTAAAGAAGAGGGTTGAGGAAAGGAAGTATCACAAGTTTATTTTGATGGTGAAGAAATTATCTGTGAACATCCCTTTAGTCGAGGCACTTAAGTAGATGCCTGGCTATGCCAAGTTTATGAAGGATATGGTTACTAAGAAGAGGACCATGAGTTTTGAGCCTACAAAAAATTTGCACCATTGTAGTGCAATATAATCTCGGTCTCTTGTATAGAAAAAAGAAGATCGAGGAGCTTTCACAATACCTTGCACCATTGGAGACTTTAATTTTACTAAGGCTTTATGTGATTTGGGTGCTAAAACTAATCTCATCCCTCTAGCAGCGTTCAGACAATTGTACTTGGGAAAACCCAAGCCAACTACAATGCGGCTTCTTATGGAAGATTGCACAGTGAAAAATCTGGTGGTCATTCTCTATGATGTATTGGTGAAAGTTAAGTCGTTCATCTTCCTGTGCTGATTTTTTCAATCTAGAATGTGAGGTTGATTTTGAGGTTCCCATCATCTTAGGGCGACCATTCCTTGCCATTGAACGTGCATTAGTAGAACAATTGAAATTCTGATTGAACAATAAAGAAGTTACTTTTAATGTGTTCCAGTCAATGAAGCATCCTAGTGACATGCACATGGTCTCAGTGGTAGATATTGCAGATTTGGAGACTCCAATAATGCCTATTGAGTAGATATTGAGTATTAAGGAACTAGCAGCAGTAATTATGAATTGTGATGCGGAAGAGATAAATGACTATGCATAGATTGTTAGTGCACTTGCCAGTATGGGGTCGTACACTTATGCTTCGACAAAAAATAGATCTTTATTTGAAGAATCATGCAATTCCACTATCCAAGTCTTCTACTAAGGAGCCTCTAGTCTTGGAGCTCAAAGCTCTTCCATCTCACCTTTGGTATGTGTTCGGACCAAACTACACGCAAGTGCACGTGGTCGTACAAGTAGTAAAGTGGCTTTATTTCAATCCAAGTATCGATCCCACAGGGACTGAACTACGGTAATAATTAACCTAAGTGTTAGTGAACGATATCTCTATGAATGTAGACAACCAAACAAATTATGTTTTATGAGTCACGATTAATAAGTAATAAGAACCTAAGTAAAGATTATAAATTAAAGTATGAACAATAGCAATGAACAAGCTGAGGTTAAGGCAAGCATGCAGGGATGTAATTTCTTAATTCAATTCAGCTAATATTCTCTTCAGTTGCTAGTAAGGAATTAATTGCCTATGGATTGGATATTTCGACTCCTATCCAAATAAAGAATCATGAGACCTTATTCTACATTTCTGTGATATAAGAACCTCATGCTCTAGCCATACATAACCGATTCCATAAATGACTAATACGACTTCAGATATATTTCTATTTTGAACGTAAATCTTTTCTCAATTTTCTCAACTAAGAAAAGACCATATCCTACCAATTCACATCTGTCCAATTACTTTCCTTTTCAGAATCGAATTGGATTTCTAAGATATACATTAACATTGGCTAAACATTAATGCAGTGAAAACAAGAATTGATAGAACAACCATTGAAGAAAAGATGAAAACTGAAATG
>JACEIK010000521.1:111188-125048 GCA_018107945.1 Datura stramonium | reverse complement strand
ATATATATATAGGTGAGCCTTTAAATGACGTTTTTCCCTTAAGTAATTGGCTTAAAAATCAGCAAAAACTCATCCATGAGGGTCTAGTGTTCCATCCCATGCATAGGCCCAAGGAGTTAATCTAGTTTCCTTTGAAGAATGGATCCGAGCACCCCACTCTCGCCATAGCAGCAAGGACTTAGCCAAATTTCTGAACTTCTAACACCTCTGGCGCCCCACTTCATCCATAGCACCAGAGAGTTAGTCAAATTCGTGAGCTTTAGGACCCTTCTGGCGCCCCACTTCATCCGTAGCACCAGAATGTTAGGAAAATTTCCTAAGTCTGGAATGCTTCTGAGGCTCCATGCCATCCATCTCACTAAGGTGTTTGTCAAATTCTCATATCCGAAGCTAGGAACCTGGTGCACTATGCCATCCATCTCACCAACTTTGGTGCATTTTTCTCTAAAACACAAGTGTTGGGCGCGCCATGTCAAAATATCTTGAAACATTCATTATCTCACAAGACATATAAAAATATTATTTCATACATTTCATAGGAATTATGAACTCAAACAAGGAAAAATATGGGTAAAAATATAGCAAATGGGCATAAGAATATGCCCAACATCACTACGCCAATTACTACTCCATATTAGAGAACAAAGCTCCAACAAGAGAAGCAGTAAAAAGGAGCCAATGCTAGACATGGTTCTGGTCAGAGCATGCCCGGTTGACATATCTAATAGAACCATCTCTAGGTATTTATTTGGACGCGAATACGAAGCTCCAGTCCTTACTTCGAAATATGATTATCAGATGGAGGAATTGAAAAAGGTAAAGTAGTTGAGCACTAAGGACAAGTTGATGCATTTTCAGTGGATGGCTAATATTATTGCTGAGGCTAAGGGGGAAACTGAATGGGAGACGAGTGATAAGCCCATTTCCAAAGCCTCTCTGAATTTTTTGGCTAAGTCATAGAAGTCGATTGTTCGACATAGGTCGGCACTAATGAAAAATGGCAATATCTTGAGGACGGATCAAACAGCCTCAATGGCTTGTATCATGTCTGAGAACATGCAAAACATTCCTGGGGTCATTGTTGTAGAGATTACGGAATGAGCCATCAAGGATCATACTACTATCCCATTCCCAAGCCTGATTTTTCACTTGTGTTGGGAATCCAGTGTGCGCCTTCTGCCGGGTATTGATCACATGGTTACAAATACCAAGACTGAGGATCTAGCTTTGATAAAAGATGACCTTAATGTGTTTGCCCAAGTTCAAGTCCAATTGTGGGCCTGAGGATAGTTGAGGGTGCTACTGGTGGAGGTGAGTTGTTGATGCCCCTGCCCATGCTGATCATACCACATATATTTCGGCTACTCAAGTCGATGGTTCAGCAGAAATTATATCAGCTACCTCCAATACCACTTCACAGCCCATCCCCACTGATTATATGCTTTGAAGCTAATATGCGAAGAATGGCTAAGAGGCTAACTACTACGGAAAGGAAGACCGATATGTTGCTTGACCAAGTCAAGCCTTGGGTCGAAAAGGAGTTGGAGGAGACTGTGAGGGCTCTGAACACGAGACTGTATAGGTTTGAGGTACGCCTCAATCTTTTTCGGTCTGAGACTCAAACTCAAGATTGCGCTGCCATGGAAAATGGGATTACTACACTGCGAGCTTCAGTCGCAAAGTTGTCTTCTCGATAGACTACGATGTTACCACCTTTTGTTGTTCCAGTGCTTATGATGACTTGTATAAAGAGATCCCTCAATTCTTTGATCTTGATCTAGCATCGATTGATAAAGATAAAAAGAAGAGTGTTGATGATGGAATTGAGAATGAACCTAAAAAAAGGCAAAAGAAAGAAAGAAAGACTCTGAAATCTACGGTCGAGGCTACTAATACACCTTCGATGATCATATAATATAGATGCATGAGAAGGTGAGCATAGTTGGGAGCTACACTGCTAGTGAGGTCCCTAGTCGAGATGGAGGCAATCCTTTAAGTCAACTACAATCTGTCTTGGTTATTGTTCCTATTGTTGGTGGGGGTACACTTATCACCCCTAGGGGTACTACACCAATTAAGCACACCAAACCCCGCTGGTGCCACGGTTGCTAGATTGGGGTCACCTCTGAGACTCCGACTGTTGAGGATTTTGGGGTTGTGTCTGTAACTCCAATTGATCAGTCCATGGGTGTCTAGTTAGCCACAGGTATGTCCCTATTCCCTTTCCTTTACTTTAGTAATTAGATGCATCGAGGGCAATGCATAATCTTTTTGATGGGGGTGGGGATATCTGATTGTTGCTGAATATAACCTGAGGGTTTTTCTTACTGTGTTTCTCTTCCCTTGGGTGTTTCTATCTACTAGAATTGGTATGTTTAGGATTTTTTGTGTTTTATATGTTGTTTAATAAAATGAAAATAGGAGGCGTACGAGCATTCAAGTGAGCATGTTGTTGTGTTTGAAAAATAATATTGAAAATGATATCCTTCGTCAATTTTTGTGTGGTATATACTTATGCTTTAATTTTGTAACCAATATGGCTCTTTGCATCACATCATAGTAATTAGTAGAATAATTAACACTTAAGTTGTGCATGAACCTAATAATTAGTAGTTAATCATGCAATTCGGTGCTTGTGTGTGAGATTTTTACTTAGTTCAATTTTGTACGACAATCTAGAACTTGCCTAGTCAGTCATATCAAAGTTATAGGATAGGTGATTAGAAAAGGATCATAGTCTATTTTTGAAATAGTCTACTATTATCCTAAATAGCCAACCAAATGAAATAAATATCCTTTGATCCATATTTTCAGCCTTAAATGAACCTTTTTTTATTAATCAATTCGCCTTCCCTCTTTGATTATGATGAATCTATTTTAAAATTGGTCCCTCCTTGGATATTGTGTACCTCAACTCTGGAAACTTTCCTAAATTGAGGGTAGCTACTATAGGAGTGCATGAGAAAAGTGGGGTGTAGTTGAATATTGAAAAGAAAAAGAAAGGTGCGGTGTGCTTCTAGAAAAAATATTTAAAAAAATTAAGAAAAAAGAGAAATATGAATAAGTTTGGATGAGTCAAAAACAGAAAAGTGATGAACGAAAAGAAAAAGCCACACCCATAGTCTAAAAAGAATAAATAAAGAAGAAAAAGGGATGAAAGCAAAAAGAGGTTAAAGGTGGAACCAAGTTAGTGTAGTGTCAAGGAGGGTCGAGTCAGTATTCCTATATATATCACACCTGTCTCGAAACCCACATTACAAGTCAAATAAATCCCTATAGAGATCCTAATTCAACCATCCGAAGATGGAGGTATAGAAAGTAAAGTCAAACATATGATATTGTATGTGCACAGTTTGAACTTCTTTGCGAGAGTGAGCGAATTCTTACCAAGTCCCCGTTCTATTATATCATGGTTATATATGTGTGTGTGGGACTTTTTTCTGGTGAGGGCACATGATTGCATTGACTAATTTCTAGTTAATTCGGGTGATTGTGTAGTGATAATATGATTCCATCTATTGATCCATTTGTGTCACAATGATAAGTATTGAGTATTCGCGGTAGTTTTGTGTTGAACATAGTATGAAGGGGTGGAATATGTGAAAACCATGTGTGCTTCATAAGTTTGAGATTGTTATACATCTCCTAGGTTTCTTTTGATTAAGCGTCGTTGTAGTTTAGTTTTATTTTGTTTACCTAAGGACATGCAAATGTGCTACGTTGAGGGTGTTGATGTGTCGTGGTTTTACGGTACTTTCGATGCTTAAAGGTAAGTAAATATGCAAACTCTTAGGTAGATTTATGTGGATATGATGCATTTTGGTAGTTTTGCAGGTAAAATAGGCTAAGAAAGTTAGATTTGAGAAAAGAGCTGAAAAAGGACTCAAAGTGCAACCAAACGAGCCATGGACTGAACCGTTGGTCCATACAAAGGGTCGTACCAAGAAACCGTAGCAGGAGAAGGTGAGATTTGACAAAGGTTGTGGGTTAGAATGACTACTTCCTATGACCCATTGGTTCTTATAGTGGGTCGTAGAAAGCTGTCGTAGCATGGGAAATAGAGCAATGACAAAGTCCAAAGTTTTCAGAACGGACACCACCAATGACCCATTTGTTCTTACAACGGGCCATCCTATACAGTCATAGGCTGGAGTTCCAGCAACTATGCAAAGTAAGGAACCTTACAACGAATGTGCGGGATGGACCATACAATCAAGGGACGACTCATCCTATGTGCTCATACCTGTAACACCCAGGAAGTCACTAAGATCAAACCCGAGAATTAAATCAGGGGAATTGGGGAAAATTTCACCAGAGTCATAGAACGACTCCAAGAACTACTTATTGTAGGGAACAATGACCCGTTGTGTCCCTCGTGGTAAGTGCCCAGTTAGAATCTTCCAGCAAGCAATGGGCCTAGCAATGACTCGTTAGAAGATCCAATGTGTCGTCCTGAGTGGCCATTGAATGGGGTTCAGGAAATGCCCAAAACCGAGTCAGTGAGATGAGATGATACGATGAGCCATTGTTCCAAGTAACAAATCATCCAATCTAGTCATTGGTTAGAGAATCAAAAGAGTAATAAAGATTCCCCTGGAAGCAACAAATGGAGTAACGAGTCATTGTTTCGTACGACGCCCATCCTGAGCAGTCATTGGTTAGAAGCTCAGCAGAATACCGAAGATGCCTCAGATACAATGGACAAGTGCAATGACCCATTAGAGAGAGTAAAAACCCATCCTGTAATTGTTGGTGAGGGATCAGCTGAGTTCCTAAAATGCCCCAGGGATCGACGAATGATCCGACGAGCCGTTGTATCCTACAACGACTCATTGGATAGATCATTGTAACTGGCAGTGTCTATTTTTCAAGCAAATTATTAAGGGTATTTTTGTAATTTATAAGCTTCTAATTCCTCAACTACATCATTTTAAGCCCTGAAAGGAGTGTTTTAAGAGGTTTTAGCCTATCTCAAGTCATTAGGCTCCCATGTATGCAAAGTTCTGAGTTTCTCTTTGAAGATCAGTTTAGAATTCTCTCAATTCTTCCCCAATTCTCTTAGGGTTTCAAGGATAAGTTGAGAATCATTTTACCCAAGTATGTAGGGCTATGAATGAGATTTCCTTTCACTCTCATACCCAAAATTCTCCTCAAGTTCTAATTCAAGTATATGGTTTAATAGAGTTTTAACCCAATTTTATGAAATTCTCTAAGATATGTTAATGGGACTAATCCTCTTATATTCTAAAGCATGTTTTAAGTTTAATGGGCAGATTTTATACACAAGTTGATTACAAATTTATGATTTCAAGTTATTAGAAATTATGCCCTATTATGCAAGTTTTATGAAAAGTCAAGTTTATGATTCATGATTTCAAGTATGATGGATGTCTATCATGAATGAATGTTTATATATTACCCATGTCTGAATCCATAATTTTGACTTATGAAGTCTATTTCAAGTATGCATGATTTTAAGATTTGAGCAAGCCCACACAAGTTAATTATGTTTTCCTGATTTAGCCAAGGCTAATAAGATCAGCTTATCATATGTTTTGGAGTCAGGACTTCCAATGCATCTTATGATATGTTTTGGAGTCAAGACTCCCCATGCTCAAATTTCAAACTATGCATGTAAATATGATTTCAGCTTTGTTGAAAAACGATGGGAGCACTATGCATTTTTTGGGAGTAGTGTCTAGCACCAAGTAGGTTTGGGATTTCAAGGTTCTTTGGCCTCAGAACTACGCTCCAATGTAGGTATATATCTAATTTGGGACACATCTAGAGAGTTTTCCCCTGCCCCTAAGGGGCCTCAGCTTGATATCGATCTCATGGTATCGTCCTTAACCCTGACAAGGTTTTGGACGGCTCTGTCCACTTGAGTGTGATAGTTGGCGCATCATGTAAGCTCTATCGTGATGGTGTCGGTTATGACGAGTCTCCCATTGTTCCTCATGATTTCAATTATTCGTGTTCATGACGTATGGTATTATGTTTTACAGCAGGTTTGACCAAATGATTAGTTTATGAGCTTTTACTTACAATTTCAGTTATGACAAGTCATATGATTTTTATTTATAAACATTGTGTCACTCTATTCAGTTATGGTAATCAGCTTATGACTATGTATGTCTCAAATATAGTTTTTAACATGCAGTCCTTACTCTCATAATCTAATAATTTATATTTATATGTATAATTTCAGTTAACATTTACTAAGCATATTTTACTTACCTTGCATACTCAGTACATTCAAAGTACTGACTGCATACTCTATACTATATCATTTTATGATATAGGTTCAGGTAATCTAGTTCAGTCTCGTTGATAGCTTGCTTTCCTTATCAGCTCAGTCCAGCCCTACCTTGGATGAGTCCTCATTGTCGAGGGCATCTATCATTTTAGTTTGAAGTTGTCATTTTATTTCATACTTGGAGATAGCTGGGGGCTTGTCCCATCATCTCATCAGTTAGTAGAGGTTTTTAAGACATAGACTAGTATGTTCAGCTTGAGATGTGGAATGTGATGTTATCATTCGACATTCATTATGTTATTCAGACTTCCGCTTATTCATGTTTAAGCTATTAGATTTTGCATTAATGTATACTCTTTAGTTTCTATGTTCATTCCATGGGTCGACTTGGAGCGATTCGTAGTTCTAGACTCCGTGTCTTAGTCCAGAGTCCCAGCTCAATTCATGACAATACCAAACATTCTTGCAACAATGCACCTGAAGGCCTACAACAAATGGGGAGAACCAATGGCTCGTGTGTTCTCACAATGATTTGTTGTGTGTTGACAAAATCTGAGAAGGGTCAAGGTTAATCTGAAACAACGGACAATCCAACGGACCGTGCTACATAACAATGAGCCATTGTACCTGCCGACTCCGAAATCCAATTATGTTTAGGATAGGTTTTTATTATTTTCTATAAATATCACCTTTAGGTTTCTTTTACAAGTTACGCAATTTTTACATACTTTGACTAGTTTTGGAGTCCAAGAAACATCTTCTTTAGTTTGTTCTTGGACTTTGAAGGATTAATCAAGCATTGATTGTTGGATATTTTGTTATTATTGATAATTCAAGAGTTGTGATTTCTTCTACTATATTCTTGTATGTTTATAATTATGATATTATTTGTAACTTATAATTGTAATTCTTCAAGCATGAGCAGTTAAATCCCATAACTAGAGTTATGGGAACCATGATAAATTAATAGACTTAGGCAAAGTACTTTGTGATTCTTGAATGGGTTTATGCATATATTGTTCTTCCCTTCATTTTAATTATTTTTTAATGATTGAGAACTTTAGAATTTTTCCTATCCTTACTCACTGGACCAAGGGGGTAATGAACGGAAAAAGGTATTAACAACATAGATTTGAGGTTATCAATCCTCATCTAATAGCTTGATCTTGTCCAGGAATAGCTAATCCGAGATCAAACTTAACTGTTAACAAAATATACACTCGTAGACGGATCAAGTTGCATGGTGATAATCATCTATTTAGGGGACCAACCACGTAGTTGAATATAACTTACTGATTTTGCATGCTAACCACCAAGATAGATCACTAGTATGATACGGTTGCTATGTTATGAAATCATGCGGGACACAATCCTAGTCAACTCACTCACTAAATGCAACCAACATTAACCAATATTCTATTCTTGGTTACTAATTTTTTTACATTATTAGTTGTTACAAACTCCTCCATTTTTGGAAATAAGCCGACTAAAAGTAATAGTAAGCATGATAAATGAGGTCATCGCCATATTCCTCGTGGGATTCGACCCTAATCCTATTGTGTTCTATATTTAAACATTGACCACTTTATATCTCAATAAGAGGTGTAATTTTTGCAACATCAATGATGCAACACCGACTGAACTAAAAGCTATACAAGCATCACGAGCAATGGCGGCAAGGTATTTCCTTATGGGTGGAAATCTCTGTAGATGATCTTTCTCGCGACCATTAGCAAGATGTTTGGGTCCGATAGAAGTCAATTATGTTCTTAGAGAAATCCATTAAGGGATCTGTGGAAATAATTTCGAAGCTAAGTCATTGGCATTAAAGCTAATCAGGTAAGGATATTATTGGCCCCGATGAAACATGACTCAAAAGTAATTTATTAGAAAATGTGACAAATTCCGGTGATATGCCCAAATAGTTCATCAACTAGCAAAGTTATTGCATTCAGTAGTCTCACTATGGCCCTTCATTAAATGGGGAATAGACATCATCAGACCGCTACCACCAGCCCTAGGACTGCTAAAATTTTCTTTGATTATGACTGACTATTTTACTAAATGGATTGAAGTAGGTGCCTACGGGAAAATACGGGAGATGGAGTTGATAGATTAAATATGGGATCTCATCATATGCTGCTTCGGTATATTAAAGGAAATTGCGATCAATAATGGCCTACAGTTTATTGGCTCAAAAGTCACTAAGTTCCTCGAAAGGATGAAGATCAATAGAATAACATCTCCTCTATATCATCCAAACACCAATAGCTAACCTAGTCAACAAACAAAACAATAATGGCAAGTCTGAAGAAAAAAGGTTGGAAAGGCCTAAAGGTAATTGGGTCGATGAATTACCTAGAGTACCCTTGGCTATGGCACAACATCAAAGTCCGAAATAGGAGAAACCCCATTTTCACCCGTATATGAATCTTAAGCCCTGATAACAATGAAGTCAAGAATCGATCCTATCATTTGAACATACTACAGAAGAATGGAACAATTAAGCCTTGAAGGAACAATTGGATCTACTGGAAGGGCGGTTGGAGATAGCATCAGTGAGAATAGCGGCCCAAAAACAAAAAATGTAGAGGTGCTATAATCTAAGAGACAAGCTCCGCTAGTTCAGAAACGAATACCTGCTCCTCCAAAAAGTCACTCTCAACACTAGAGATTTGAATATTGAAAAAATGAATCCAAATTGGGAAGGTCCATACATGATCATTGATCTGGCCGAAAAAGAAGCATATCAATTAGTCGACATGGATGGAGTTGTATTACACAACAATTAGAATGTGATTTGAAGCAGTATTACAGCTAAATAAAAATGATTTGTGGATAACCAAATTCTAGAAAATACGGGTTGCATTCTTTTTCTTATCCATTTTTTGTCCAAATCAGATTTTGCTAGCACGGTTTTTAACAACGTGGCAACTAGCCTATTAAGGATTTAGGATATCCCATGTATCTATCACACCTTGAGTCTAGACCCTAGACGTCGACCAGCACTTAAACCACTTTCGTGATCCAAGCGAACCCTTGATTTGACTTACTATTATTTTAGATCTCAATAAAGTATAATGGAAGTAATAATTGTATGGACACAAAATATTAAAGTAAGATTTATTAACTATAATGAAAATCAATGAAATAAAGTAACATTATTGACTCAACTCAAACTCTATATATGAAGCCTTTATAACTGAAGACAGGTATCGAGATATAGTTCTGATGGCTACCTCAAGCTCTATAAAACAAAATACTCAAAAGATTGGGACTCTCCCAAAGTATGAGGTCTCACCAACTGCTGGATGAATGTGAGATTCTAACGAAGCGTTTGATGCCAATCTTGTCTACCTGAATCTGCATCATAATAAGATGTAGTGTCAAATGGCGCCAGTACATGGAATGTACGACATGTAATAAGGCTAAATGAAACAACAATTAAGCAAGAGTATATGAACAAAATGGATAACTAAATGAAATAATATAACCGAGATTGGACTCTGAATGATGCATAGGACACAATATGATAATATGATCAATGTGTAAAATAGTTTATGCAATAAAACTCATGTATCAAAATCATCTCTCAATTATATATGTACAAGTAATGTATATCATAGTAGGTTGGGAGTTTCTCATAATTGACACCATTATAAATGAGCACATGACGCCCAACTATCTCGCTCAAGTTGGCAGAGCCGTCCAAAGCCTTGCCCGGGCAGAGGACAATTACAATCTTGGATCCATAACATTGAGTCCTTACCAGGAACTATCTTTGAGGAGTCACCCGAATCTCCTACGTTGACGATGTAGTTCAAGGGCTTATAGTATGTATGAACCCTTTCACCTAATTCGATGCTAAATAATCCTCCCAAAAACATTACGCTCATGTCCTTATGCCTTCCTTGAGGCAACTCAAAACATCATTATAAAGTAATTTAGCTATAAATATGATGAATGTTTAAAATCTCTTTGGAGTCTTTCGCTCAAAATCTCTTTAAACTTCAATGAAGAGCCTTTTTCTCAAAACATCATATAAAAACTTGGGAGACCTTATACTCCAAAACATCTTTTTGAAAACTTGTGAGCACTATGCTCAAAAAATCATCTCATGAGTTTTAAAAATAAGACTTCACTTTAGCTCTTGAAAATCAAGCAAAAATCATACTTTCTATCTCAAAATCTATTCGTGCATACTCTCTTTAAAATATTCTTAACGTCATGAAAACAATGCATTTACTTCAAGATACAATGTTTTCAAAATAATATTTTTCAAAATCATGACTTTATGCAATTGGGTTCATAGGATAAGAGATATGAACCAACTTAACACTCAACAACCAATAATCAAGAGAGGATGATCAACAATTCAATAGAATAGGACTACAATCAATAGTAAAGGACATCAATAATCAACTCAATATGAAGAACTCATTAATGGCAATTCAACATATATAGATAGGAAAGAAGACAATTCAAGAATTTAGCTAAAAACCCTAACTTTAATCTCAATAAATTCTTGCATAGATGTAGGGCATAAGGATGATTAAAAATTCTTACTTAGGTTAGCCTTACATACTTGGAAAGTTAGGCTTAGACTCAAGCTTGAAAAATCCTAGATTGAAGAAGCTGACTTCCTAGCTTTCTTGAAGGACTTGAGAGCCAATGATCTTGAATTCTTACGATGTAATAGAAAGAATAGGAGTTTAGATTAATTAAACCCTTAAATATACTTTTTAAAAATTCTAAAACATTCTGGTCTAAGAGATGAAAATATAGAAATTTACTAAACTACCCTTAGGAACTTGTCTGAAATTTCTCTCGCCCAGTGACGATGGGTCGTACCATGAGTCGTCATGTGTCACCATGACTCGTGGTCACTGAGGCTTCTTGGGGACTTTCTAGTCTTCATGTCACGAGTAGATAATACGAGTCATACCTAGGTCCTATGGCTCTTGAGATCCTTCCATTACTACTGGGGACGATTTGATCAACCTCTAATCCACACACCACGACTCAACAGGATGAGTCATTACATGAAGCAACGAGTCGTGATATGTCTCATTGGATCAGGGATTTGAAAACTTGGTTTCTCACCACGAGTCATGTCGTGATCCATGATTACTCACCACGAGTTGTGATGTGACTCGTTTTGTGGGATTTTGTCCCTTTTCTGCTTGTTTCTTATTCAATTTTAGGGTCTAATCTTAGGGTCTTTTGAGGGTTGTTACAGTACCCGCTTTCAACAAAAAGTATGTGACCATTTCCAAGGACATTAAGTCATTCTAAAATTTCAATACTGGGAAATGTGTCTTGAATATCGGGGACTGACAGGAGACGGAACCTCAGAATCCTCAAAAAGCATGCTCAGACACCTGGGACTCGTAGGAGATGAAACTCTAATTTACCTAAGTGTACCCAAATACTGGGGATTGATAAGAGTCAAGATCTTCGATTTCTAAAGAAATAAGAAAATGGGGGATCAGCAAAGGGAAGGCAACCCTAATATCATTTCAAACGCAAAATGACGATACTAAGCTACAAAATGAGGCAAGAATGGTAAACTGAAGTCTTCGAAAAATAGCGAGATTGATACACAATGATTGTTTGACATTTCTTGTAAAAGGCCTTCGATTGAGCCCAAAAGGCAATATAGATACGATTGTTATACTCAAATCTCATTTTGACTTGTTAGCAAATGAATATTATGAGCTCCCACAGAGCACTTATACACACACACATACATATGAAAGTCCTGCTCTAATGACGATGTGATTTATTACATACAATGATTAGAAGGAGACGTACTACTCAAAACACATGATTCATGAAGTCAAAACTGGAGATTAATTAACTCCATAAAACCATTTGATATAGGCTCTTAGATTAAAACAAGCCTAAACTCTGAATTATTTTAGTTTGGTCCTGGCGAGAGCAATCTTTGCTCTTAAATGAGTCGCATTGAAAATGGAAAAATTTGAGCCTAAAAATGCATAATCTCGAGATTTCAATAGTAGGGAAAAACCTACTCAATGAAGAACCATGTATAAAAGTAAACTTGAAATACAATAAATATTCTAAAGAAGAGAGGAGGATTTTCCTTAATAGAGGAACATAAAGGTCCAAAACATACAAAAGTTACAAAATTAGGGGGAAAATCACTCCCCTAAAAGGCACATAGAGGCTTAAAACGCACGTTTTACGAAAAATAAGTCAAGCATCTTCAGTTGAAAAAATTACTAAATCTTAGAAGTTAAAGATGGAAAGCCTTGTGGATATAAGGAAAATTGTGATACACTTGAAGCTCAAACTCGAAAAGTAGTGAAGGGGTCCTTCAATTTTCAATCAGAATAGCTTAAGGAAGGGGGGAAGTCGACCGATTACAACATCTAGAAAGATTCTACCCTGCATCTTGTCAAGGTGGCACGCAAATCCTTATTAAATCCTTGATCAGAGAGATTGTTTCCCTCAATATTAAGGGCCCTTGGCACCATTGATGTTACCGAAACAAAAGACCAGGTTTTAGGAACTATCATGTTTGTAGAAGGCTCAAAAATATTATCTTCAAAAGAAGACATAATTATGAAACGTCAGGAGAGGAGGTGAGGAAATAAAGGGAGAAAATATTTGAAGAGTTAGCTTCAACAAAGATGGTTGAAGAAGGAAAGGGCGACAAAGTATTCATAGGGGAAAAGCAATCATGACCTAGGTCTATGGAAAATACCGTTGGCAATGAAATAGAAGCACGTGAAATTACGTTTTTACTATGATGGGAAAGGAGTCTTTTCGGTGTTAGAAAGATAGTTCAAATACTTTTCCGCCAAAAGAAAGACCTTTGATTTTCACGCCTAAAATAAATATCAAAATTTATTTCGCTTCTCGAATGTTTCCCTGATAAGCATATGAAAACCGGAGGGACTATTTGTATAGGTAAAATATCATCTCAATACATGTGTCATATAGCATGTGATGTGGCATGGAGATTTAGAATCATAATAGCAAAGCCGCAAAAAGGCAAGGGCAATATTTGGATTCACGATAAGGAGTGTTCGGTTACTATTAAGCTTCTGGAGGCAATAACACATTGAATTGATTAAGATAGTAGCAAATGAGGGTTAGTAGTTGAATGCAGAAATACTTAACCGAAACTAAAGGAAGGGAATGAGAAGGCAGCTAGATCACGAATCCGACATCAGTAACTTGAACAACAAGGTATAGTGAAAACGACATCGGCGCGTGGCCAAATCATACAAAGAATCTGCACATAATGATAATATAGCAGCTGGCATTGGAGACGATCTAGTGCTAAGGTCATAATTATCTCAAATGTATGAATAGGCCACCTGGAGACTTGTAGTTGATCGCAGTACAAGTGTAGAAAACTATAAATAACTATAATCTTTCCTTGTAAAAGCAGAGAATAAATAGTGAAATACACTATCTTTACTTTCTATTCATCTATTACTCTAATTTCTCTTATTGTTTCCTCTTTATAACCGATCAGGCATCTAGTTCATTTTCATCTAGGGATCTTCTAGGTTTCGAGGAGTCACTTCAACCAACCTGAGCGGCTCCAGAAGAGAGTTTATCTTTCAATA
>JACEIK010000521.1:96460-110651 GCA_018107945.1 Datura stramonium | reverse complement strand
CATGAATTCAACTCTAATCCTAGAAAAAGAATTTATCTACTATGTAAAACTAACTGATAAAATTAGGACTGTTACCGTTGGGTAGTAATTCTTGCGTGGTTATTAGCGGAGGCAGATTTACAATTTAAACCTAATAATCCAAAATTAGTGATGGATTCAATTAAGTAGATATTAAAAATTATAGGTCCCCCCCATGGTTAACTTAAGATTGTGGCGGAGGGGAGGGAGGGAGGAAGAAAAAGGTGGCCCGTTATTCTTGCAAGACACAAGGACAATATCGGAACTTTACAGGTCATGATTTGATTCTGCTTTCTTTATCAAACTTGCAAAAGTTAAAGACAAGTTGGGCCAAAAGTGACAGAAAAAAGATTTTTATGTGTTGGTACCACCAAAAGCAAAAGGGAGAGGATGTGATTATTAGATTCTCTTTTTCTTCCTTTAAAGAGATGCTTTTGTAGTTTGCATGGCCAGATTTTCATCCCACATTCATATCCAATATCCCCAATTATATATTAATCAAGAAAAAGAATCATTCACTAATAAATAATTCAATCATCTTTCTTTTAAGGACAGGACCCCACAAGCAAAAACTGGTGAGCTTGTGATTTTCACACGGCTAAAAGGAATTCTCGCCTATTTACCTTACAGATTTGGTCAAATCAACTAGAGAAGAAACAAAATTAAAACAGATAAAAAAAAATGAAACATATAAAAATGAACAAATATTGTTTACTTGCTTTCGAATTTGAAGTGGTGTCAAGTGTCAAACATAATAAAAATTCTCTCCCAAAGCAAAGTGAAAAAGGTGAAGCTGAAAGATGAAGTTGAATTCCTTCTACCTTTGGAAAAAGCAGATTTCAAAATATTCAAAAGAAAAACAACCTAGGAATGTGAGTGAACATTGCACAAGACTCCTCAATGACAAAAAGTTAAAGTTAATCCCACAAAGATCAATTGAGATCCACTTTTAGGGAGTCTTGAACTTCACTGAAATACTAAAATATTAGACCAGTTTATCAAACAGAACACAGCTTATCTTCTTCTTCTTCATCATCCTCCATGGGTTTCCTTTTACAATCCTTTGTTTTACTGCTTTGCTTCACTCCAGCAATTGTGTGCCAAGTTACAGGTATGTCCTCTTTTGCATCTTTACCTCACTATACCACATAATCTGGCAATAAAAAACCTATCTTGGCTTCAATTAACCTGAATTTCAAAAGAATGAAAAACACAGTTGTCACATCTAGAAACTACTACTTGATTTTATTTGGTAATAGTATTGGTTGTGAGATGAGCTTAAATGGTCAGTGAGGAGGATTCGTGTATCTGATCCAACTTGTTTGGGATTGAGGCATAGTTGTGTGTGTGTAGAAAAAAAGTAACTTGATTTGCATTAGGACAAGATAAATGAGTGGCAATCTTGTTCATGAAATAAAGGTTACTTATGCAGAGTTTGTAAGTATAGACTGTGGAAGCGCAAACAATTATACGGACCCGAGTACAGGATTAGCATGGGCTTCAGATGCTGGAGTCATGGGGCATGGAAAACCAGTTGTGGTAGTGCATTCAAATGTAAACTCACAACAATATCAAAGGCGCAGAGACTTTCCAGCAGACAACAAGAAATACTGTTATACTTTAAACACCAAGGAGAGAAGGCGATATCTTGTCCGAGCAACATTTCTATATGGAAGTCCTGCAGCAGAGGGAACATACCCCAAATTTCAGCTCTACTTGGATGCAACTAAGTGGGGAACTATAACCATTTCAGAATCTTCAAGGATATACGTGAAGGAAATGATCATAAGAGCACCTTCAAACTCCATTGACGTGTGCTTGTGTTGTGCAACAACAGAGTCCCCCTTCATATCTACTCTTGAGCTGAGACCTCTAAACTTGTCAATGTATGCCACAGATTATGAAGATAACTTTTACTTAAAAGTGGCAGCAAGAGTAGATTTTGGAGCTCAAAGCAAGGAACCTATAAGGTACAGTATATTTTGGGAATATGTTTAGTCATGTAAGTACGTTACTTTGGATCCTATGTTTTCTAAGAGTCTTTTAGTACTGTTTTGTAATTTATATGCCAATAGAAAATATACTGGAACTTCTAGTACTTATCTTTAATTTTAAATTTTTTATTGTAATATTGATCTAATATGCACTTGCTTGGGAATGAGGTATAGTTGTTGCTGTTTGTGAGGTGATACAAAAGCAGATAAACCATAAGTTAGACTTTTTTCAGCTCTCACAAGATCATAACATGAATAGATCTGTCTCACAGGTATCCTGATGATCCCTATGACCGTATATGGGATTCGGATCTAGAAAAAAGACCAAATTTTCTAGTAGATGTGGCTGCAGGCACAGAAAGAATCAACACAACAAAGTACATAGATACAAACACAAGAGAATACCCACCCGTTAAAGTAATGCAGACTGCAGTAGTAGGGACTAAAGGAACGCTCAGCTATAGGCTGAATCTTGATGACTTTCCAGCGAATGCACGAGCTTTTGCATACTTTGCTGAGATTGAAGACTTGGGGACAAATGAGACCAGGAAGTTTAAAATGGAGCACCCTTACGTTCCGGACTACAGCAATGCTGTGGTGAATATAGCAGAGAACGCAAATGGAAGTTATACTTTGTATGAGCCTAGCTACATGAACATAACATTGGATTTTATACTGTCATTCTCCTTTGTGAAGACTCGTGACTCAACTCGAGGTCCACTACTAAGTGCAATGGAAATATGTAGATATGTGGAAATTGCTATGAAGACCGATGAACAAGATGGTACAATGACCATTCTATGCTTAGTCTAGTTATTTCTCCCTATCCGTCTATGATAATTGTTCTATTTCTACACATATTTTTACCGAATATAGCTAATTGATTTAAAGCTTCTACTTGGAAGTGAGTACTCTCAACGCCTTCCGCTCCATGTCATTGGGAAGTGATTGGACAGACGAAGACGGTGATCCTTGTGTACCCACGCAATGGGAATGGGTGACTTGCAGCACAACTAGTCCACTAAGAATCACAAAAATGTGAGTTATATTGGTACTATATGAGATATGGATATAATGCTAGTCCTTCGGAAGAAAACTAAAGGGCATTATTTGCAACTACCACTAACCACTGTCCTGCTATAATCCGACAGTGAGATACAGAGAAGAGATGATAAACCTTTTTACATAGCATTAGGCTGAAATGGAACCTCAGATCATAGTGCTTAAAGAATAGTCTTTCCTAGTCAATTTGACATTTTACTTTGATTTCATCAGAACACTGTCAGGCAAGAATGTTAAGGGTGAAATTCCTCGTGAGCTGCAACATATGGAAGGATTGACAGAGTTGTAAGTCTGCTTATAAAACAAGTCAAATTTTAATCTTATACTATTTCAGTTCCTCATATGTTCTACTCTATAGGTGGTTGGATGGAAACTCCCTGACCGGACCAATCCCTGACTTGAGCAATCTTGTAAATTTGAGAACTATGTAAGATAAACGTTACTAGTGGCTCGCTATTACTACCATTTTCACAAGTAAATATTTTTCTTTTCCGTTTTTCCCTTTTAACTGGATATTGTATCTTTTGTTAACATGCAGACATCTCGAGAACAACAAGTTGACTGGTCCAATACCTTCATACCTTGGAAGTTTGCCGAGATTAGTAGAACTGTATGTTGTGATCTGGATAACAAAACCTTAACTTGATTTAGTGTACAACATTTGATAATTTGGTTACTTCAACTTTAAAGTATCCAAGACGGGTAGTAGGTAGTCTTCTTTATATTTTTTTCTGTCATGGAAACACCTTGAATCAAACTTGGAAATTTTGTTTCTTTGTGGCAGAGATGTCCAGAATAACAGCCTAACTGGAGAAATACCGTCATCTTTATTAACAGGAAGAGTAACTTTGAAGTAAGTATACCTTTAATTCTGTACTGGATTGTACTCATAATACCATGAGAAGATGTCAGCAACTAGAACAAAGTAGCTATTTTACTGTAGACTAATTATATTCCTTAGTTTGGATATCTATATCATAAACAAAGGGTTACTTTTCCCCAACTATGTCAGTGATCTAGCATTTAGATATACACAGCATTTTTTATGTCATATTATGCTAGGAAAAGAGCAAATAAAATTCATGAATTTTCATAAATTCTTGTAAGTGAGAACTAGGAAGTAACATTTACATTTAACTTTGGACATAGTTAGGGAAAGAGAAAATTTCTTGTACCACATGGATGTGCGTGAACTGATGGAAGATATGTCACAATCAGGAAATGAACTTCACTTGAAAGTGTGTTCCCTGTCTCACAGGTATGAAGGAAATCCTAATCTAAGACCCGAGTCAAAGCATATTAAACATTACAAAGTGATACTAGGAGCTTCAATTGGAGGACTTGTGATTATATTTGTTCTATTTGCTGTCAGTATATTCTTTTTGTGCCACTTCAGAACAAAAGTATCTCATCAAAAAGGTGACACATCCCCTAAAGTGTTTTCTTAGCTTTAAAGTCTATTGCTCAGACACCTTTTTTCATACAAATCATTCCATATATACCTCCCAGGTGAATCTATGCGCACAAGCACTAAACGCTCAACAACTTGTTCAATTGCAAGAGGTGGATCCTCAATGGATGAAGGTGTGGCATACTATATCCCACTGTCCGAGATAGAAGAAGCGACGGAAAACTTTTCAAAGAAAATTGGAAAGGGAAGTTTTGGACCTGTTTATTATGGAAGACTTAGAGATGGGAAAGAAGTTGCTGTCAAAACTATGGCAGATTCATCAAGTCATGGAACCAAACAGTTCGCTACAGAGGTATATTTAGGTTGCTATACTTTTGGTACCATCTCAATGAGATCAAACACATCAATTTTCTATTTGGAGCAACTTATTTAAGCTGCTAATTGGATTTAAGCCGAAATCATAGCAGCTGACACAGCTACGGTAATAAGTATTAAGAAATTTTCTTTTAAGCTTAACACATTTGAGACCGCGTAATACTGGTCACAAGTCAAGACTTCATAAATTACATGACATAACTAAACAAATTATCCATGTTTCTTATATCATTATAATCTACACTTTGTGACACATCATAATCATTAACATAAGCTTAAGCTGGATGAGCATAAACAATGCTGCTCGTTTCAATGTTTCAAACTTACCTCATTTAAACTCCAAAGAAAATCCATTCCTTATGTACTTGATACTTAGATGCTGTAAAGGTCAAGAAGCTGAGAAAGCAGACTACCATAATTTCACAGATGGATAAAACCATTTTTTTCAAATATGGCAAATATGAATTACAATAGAGGCAGTGCATGTGCAATATATAACTATATGCTGGAAGAAGCCTATAAGAACAACTAAAAAAGTAAACATTTTCTTCTCCATTGAAGTACTCAAAACTTACTGATCAATTCTATTATTCCTGTACAAATTAGACAATTCACAACTTCATAAGATATTTCTTTTGGTTGGAATTTCATACTATTAGTTAACTAACATACTTGCAGGTGGCTCTCTTGTCAAGGATCCATCACAGAAACTTGGTTCCATTGATCGGATACTATGAGGATGACCATCAACGTATGCTTGTCTATGAATACATGCATAATGGAACTTTGAGGGATCATATAACTGGTCTGCACCTTTATGTAGACTATAATTGCTATACATTTTTCTGCATTATTTCCACCTTGAACTGAACTTATCACACCACAATTTTGTGAACAGAATCCACTAATAAAAAGCATTTGGACTGGCTAGCACGTCTTAATATTGCAGAAGATGCAGCCAAAGGTTACCAGAAATTTCTCATTGTCAAGAACTTAGAATTATGTATCTCCTAGTTAGCCCTGAATCACAAAATAACTTTTTGAGCTTCCTCGTAGGCCTTGAGTACTTACATACTGGATGCAACCCTTCTATCATTCATCGAGATGTGAAAACTAGCAACATTCTTTTAGATATAAATCTGCGAGCAAAAGTATCTGATTTTGGACTATCAAGGCAAGCTGAAGAAGATTTAACACATGTCTCTAGCATGGCACGAGGAACTGTTGGCTACCTTGATCCTGAGTAGGCCATAATCTATCATGAGATTGAATATTTTAATAGTGATTTTCACTCTTCATCCTCATGTTTCTCCATTTCCAACAGGTACTATGCAAATCAGCAATTGACAGAAAAAAGTGATGTGTATAGCTTTGGGGTTGTCCTTTTGGAATTGATCTCTGGAAGAAAGCCTTTTTCTACTGAGGAATATGGTGCTGAATGGAGCATTGTTCACTGGGTAAAGTTTATCATCGCTCTTTCTATACATTTCAGGGATGATATATCATCCACTGTAATAATAACATAAGTTGAGCTTAAAAGGGGAAACATGATCAGTGAGATTCATATATCGGACCGCAGCTTGTTTTGGATTGAGGAATAGTTGTTGTTGTATATATCATCCACTGGCATCATGTGTTCATAATGCATATAAAGAAAATTCAGCTATCTCTTCTAAAAAACTCACAATAAGTATCAAAGCCAAGCCAGCTAGTAGAACCATTAGGTTGTGAACTAAGCTAAAGGGGCATAACTCAGTACAAAGTGCAGCAAAGCACAAGAAATCAATAAGAACCATATCGGGGAACATAAATTTTCAGGGTGGATAGTTATTTTAGCAATATATAAAGGATTCAGGAAATAAAGTTAAGAGAAGTTAATGATTTCAAATGTTGGTACAGAGGTGATCACATAAAGTTCTGTCTGGCTGAGAGGAAAATTGAAAGACGAAAAACATGGTTCATTTCTCTGGATGAAGCGGAGAATACTCTATCAAGTTTTGGATGAGCGATAGTATGCAAGCCAATAAATGTTGGTGTGTTCTATGAAGTTGCTAACTGGAAAAACTGAAATAAATAGAACAAGCAAGGTTGATTACAATCAATGATCGTAAAAGTGTGTGATCATCTCATCTTAATTGTTAAGTTGGTCGATAGAGCACACTTTTAAGTTAATTATATTATGCTTCAACAAATCTGATCAACAATATTTTGCAGGCAAGATCATTGATTCGCAAAGGAGATGTGATCAGTATCATGGATCCTGCACTAGTAGGACATGTCAAAGTTGAGTCAGTATGGAGAATAGCAGAAGTTGCAATACAATGTGTGGAAAGGCATGGCACATCCAGGCCTAGAATGCATGAAATTCTATCAGCCGTACAGGACGCAATCAAGATTGAAAAGGGGATTGATAAGTTGTCTTCATTAGGAAGTTCAAAGGCACAATCATCCAGAAAGACACTCTTAACAAGCTTCCTGGATGTAGAAAGCCCTGACATATCCAATAGCTCACTTACCCCTTCTGCTAGGTGAACAAGTAATTAACAAGAACCATTGACGATCACTAGTGTTTAAAACTCATGGCTTATGTCCTTTCTTAACTTTCTTGTGTTTTTTTTGTTTTGTGGATGTACATTAGTACATAATGAGTATTAATTTAACTGTACATTAACACAGATATTAGTAGGATGTGACACACTGACAAGTATTCATATTTTGGTGGCAATAGTGAGTATATTATCTCTTAACTCAGAATCTACAGTATCTAAATTCTGGATCTATGGTTGTCAAGGAAGAAGAGGGTGCAGTGAGAATCTAACCATATACCTCTAGATTGCATGAAAGTAGTAGCATCATTGAGCTATGTTTCATCCTCAATATCTACTTCTTCTTGTAGTTTTCCCCATTTCCTCGAGAGTTGTGAAGTATTTATCATATTGAATTTCATCGTAACGGCCTATCGCAGACGAATAGGTAGTTGAATTTCATAATTGGCACAAATGTTCAGCTTTTTACACCCACTTAGTCTTAACCAACAACACATTTTGCAAGCTCTCATACATCTCTCTCTCAGATTTCTTACAACAGCTCTTGTGGTTTCCTTAACTTCTTCTCTTTATTTATTTTCCCTTACACCACAGACTTTCTTCTTCTTTTTAAGTGTCTTTGGTTGAACCTCCAAAGTCAATACCTTTTCATTTGGTGAATAGTTGAAGAAGCACCATAAGAACTTAGTTGAAGCTTTTATTCAAAATCTAAAAAAATTTACTCCGTAAATCTTTTTATTAGCTGTGGTTGGAATTCGTTGGTAATATCTGGACGAGGCTATATTCAAAATTTGATTAAGATTGAAAGTGATCTGTGAGTAATTTAGAGCTAGAAAATGGCAGTGCTTCAATATACAGCAATATATATCCACGTATATCACCAGATATATACATAAATATTATCTGAAATAAAGAACACCACACAAAAGATAAAAGGGACTCCAATCATGTGCTAAGTAAAGATTCGAGATAGAAAAAATTGTGAAAGCTTCGACTTTAAATACAAGCACAGATCAACAATAACTCCCATCTTATAGGAGGAGTATTCCTAGTGGAGTCTAAATAATAAACGGGCAATACTAATCCTCTGAGCAGTAGGCAACTAACTAACAATACAAAATCTGCACAATTAAAGAAAATGCAGTAACACTGCAACTGAATATGCAAGCTGGCCCGCAGCATGTAGATGCTGAACGCGCACCTGGTTCCGCTGCACTTGATCTCTAACGAAGTGAAAATCAACTTCTATGAGCTTCATCCTGCTAGGCAAGACCGGATTTTGACAGAGATAAGTGGCACCAACATTATCACAATAGATTATTGGTGGTTCAGGCAGCTGGATATGTAGTTCTGTTAAGAAGTTTTTTAACCCAATTGACTTCAGCAAGAGCAGAAGCTACAGCTCGATACTCTGCTTCAGTAGAAGAATAAGCTACAATACGTTGCTTCTTGGATAACCAACTAATGTGATTTTGACCAAAGTAAAGAATATATCCTGAAGTAGACGTCCTATCATTAATGTCACCTGCCGAATCCACATCAGAATACATAAATGACCCAGGAGATGTCTTGCTCGTTATTTGTAACCCATGATTCTTGGTATGTTGGAGATATCGCAGAAGCTTTTTAACAGAAGACCAGTGTGTTTGTGTAGGCGCATGCATAAATTGAGACAACTTAATGACGGCAGAGCTTATATCTGGTTTGGTAAATGACAAATACTGAAGCTTACCAATGACTTGACGATACAAGGTGGCATCCACAGAAGGTGTACCATCCTTTAAGGGATAGCAAAGCAGAGGAACTCATGGGTGTGTGAACAGGTTTACATTCAGACATATTATGGGCAGCTAGAAGATCAGAAACATACTTGGCTTGATAAAGAATGATTCAGGCTAGCGTTTGAAGGACCTCAACACCTAAGAAGTAGTGCAATTGCCCCAGATCTTTGAAAGAGAATTGAGCTGAAAGAACTTGAATAGCTTGTTGAATGACATCAGAATTGGAACCAATGATAATAATGTCATCAACGTATACAAGAATGTAAACCAACATTCTACTGTGATGACGAATAAAAAAGGAGGAATCAGAGTTGGATTTGCGAAATCCCATCTGAATGAGGAACTGCTTTAACTCAGAATACCAGGTACGAGGAGCCTAGAGCCTAGAGCCTACTTCAGGATGTTAAATTTGACAAGATTCTATGTGAAGTAGTGTGAACATTTGGAATGAAAGTAATTTTTCTTTGATATGAAATGTCAAGGCAATAAATTTGTATTAGAAATTTGGGAAACCATTAAAAGGTTTCACATATTTTAACCTTAGACATTTACATACATAGGATGTCATTGATGACATCAACTCATTTTTATAAATAGGTAGGTCTTGGTTCATTTGTAACACAACTATGGACTATGCAAATAACAAAATTTTGCCGAACCTCGTAAATTTCTGGTGTTCTTTATTTATTCTTGTTAGCTGCATTTTGATATAGTGGTTATGATTTAATCACTATATATATATATTCGGCTTCCGCAACACAGGACGTAAATTGCTTTCTTTAATTTGCACACGTAATGAGGAAAATCAGGATGAGCATACCCAGGAGGTTGTCGCATATAGACATCTTCATTAAGGTGACCTTGAAGAAATGCATTATTCACGTCCAGCTGGTGCAAGGGCCAATTGTACTGAACTGCAAGTGACAAAACGAGTCTAACAGTAACAGTTATTACCACTGGACTGAACGTAGAGTGATAATCTACACACGGACGTTGAGTAAAACCTTTTGCAACCAACCGAGCATTATACCTATCCACACTTCCATCTGGTTTGGTCTTGATATAATAAAGTCATTTGCAGTCAACCACATTTTGTGAAGGGGATGGTGTGAGCTCCCATGTCAGATTGGTCATTAAGGCATCAAATCAAGTTTCATGGCTTCTCTCCAGTATGCATTCTTTTTAGCTATTATAAGTGGTGGGAAGTGATTCAGTAGAGGCAATGGCAAAAAAATCAGACTTTATTAGGTGTAGTGATGTTATTTTGGGAACAAATTATAGGACGATGAACAGATGTGGTTGGGTATATGTTATGGTTGTGGTAGATGATGGATTGATACTAGAAGGTGGGTTAGGAGGCGGGTGAAGCTGGGTTGGGACTGAATCTACATCAGGTAAAGGAGCTTCTTGGGGGATTTTTGCTTGTCGATTTCAGCGTTTATATATGATTAGGGGTGGTGATGTATGTGGAGTAGGAGTAGAACAAACTAGATCAACAAGTTGTTGCATGGAGGAGTCTGAGACAGTGGCTGAAGGTGGCACAACCTCGAGAGACGAATTTGGAGATGGATCCACAGAAGAAGCCTCTGGTAATTGTGGAGCAACCCTAAATGGCGGTGGAATCTCAACATTTATTAAGGGCACATATTTGATAGTGGAGTCGTGTGATTCATTGTATAGAATATCCCAATTTAAATTTAAATATTTTTTCTTAAAGGAGGAAAATATATTAGAAAAAGAAATTTTGTTTTCATAAAAGATAATATCTCGAGAAATATATATTTATTAAGAAATAGGATCATAATACCGATGGTTGTGATGGACATTATAATAGCTTAGGTACACAAAGAGTAGATCTAGGATCTAATTTATGTTTCACATATGATTTAAGCTATGGGTAACAAAGGCAGCCAAAGGTCCTAATAAGTTAGTAATTTGAAATTTCTCCAAATAAACTTTGGTACGGGGAATCATTATTAAGAGTTAGGGTAGGTATGTTAATCAGGAATGTAGCTTGTTGACAAACAAATGACCAAAATATTGAGGACATGGAGGTTTGATATAAAATAGTTCTGATTGTATCAAAAATGTGGTGGTGTCTATGTTCAGCCAAGACTACTCGTTGTGGTGTGTATGGGGGTGATACAAGGTGCTCAATGTCATTGGCATGAAGGAATGGCTTGAGGCCTTCAAACTCGCCACTACCATCAATATACACCGAGAGTATTTTTGTATGAATGTAATTTTCTACAAGGGGTTTAAATTTTTAAAAAAATTGTTTGAAGCTTACATTTGTTTTTAATTGTATAAAGCCAAATATATTTTGTAAATTAATCAACAAAAATTACATAATATAATTTTTTGTCAATCGACAAAACAGGTGAGGGACCCAGAGATCACTGAAAATAATTTGCAAAAGCTTTTTGCTTTGTAAAAGTGTTCTGAGAAAAATGTAGCCAATGACTTTTATTAGAAGAGCTGGAATTGCAATAATCAAACTTTTCTAAATTGAAAACGGGAATTGAAAACTTGTGCAAGAATGTTTGCACAAGTTTTAAGCACTCTTTTATTTTGATGTCCTAATTTTCTATATCAAGACTGTTGAGCCTTATTTTTTTGATAGCTCAAATTGCATTGGCCTCCTCCAAAGGGTCACTCGTAGAGTTTGTTTCTAACTGGCCGCGTGCCAACATCACTCTCATGCTCAAATTATTCACAAGAAAAGAATAAGGAAAAAATTCCACAAATGTCAGGTTATCTTGACAAAATTTAGATATAGATATAAGGTTATGCTTAATAGCTAGGGCACACAGAGTATTTGAAAGGTGAAAGTTTTTGTTAAAAGCATTTAACTAAATATGACCAGTGTGAGTTACAGGGATTTTGTTAGCGTTATCTATGGTGATCTGCTCAGTGCCATTGTAGTCATCCGAACGTTGAAGATTCTTAGAGTTAGTGGTAACATGATGTGATGCTCTTGAATCAACAATCCAAGGCATTGAAGCATAGTGTGTCTTAGTTTACAAGTGGTTGTGAAAGTATGAACAACATACATTGGCAGTATGCCCAATCCGACTTTTTTGAGGAGAAGCAATTGTACACCAATTTGGTGTTGAGGATGATGCATTCTGCTACCTGAAATTTTGTGGACGCCATGGTTGTCCTCGCCTATTATTGCGAGGTACAGAATTGGCTAGGAAGGACTTTTGCGCCATCGCAGCAGTAATGGAGGGCGTTGCTTGGTTAGGCTCTTCATGCTTAAGGAGAAGCTCTTTGTTGAGAATCTTGTTCTACAATTCTTCATATGAGATAGGTGCATCTAGCTCTTGGATAGTAGCGGAAATAGAATCATACTCAGGTCCCAAGTCACTGAATATTTTGACCGCAAGTTCGTCATCCAGAATGGGAGCTCCTACAGCTGCAAGTTCGTCTGCAACATTCCTGATCTCTTATAGACACGTAGTCATACTGTGATAATTTTTTGTAATTGTGGCTAAGGAGTTTCGTAGACTGAAAACTCGTGTATGTGATTTGTTGGCATACAAGTGATGAATGCGTCCCAGGCTTGCTTGGAGATGAAGGTTTTTGTGATTGCAGAGGTGATTGTTTGGTCAATTGATGCCATCAAGACATTGCGAATCAACTGGTTCTATCGAAACCAGATTTTATTTTTGAGGTTGGTTACCTCTGAACCGTTCTCAGTGACAGTCTTTGATGGCGCTGTCATGGTTCTATCTAGATAACTGTAAAGGTCGTGGCCTAATCCGAGAGACTCAACCTGAGCCTTCCAAATAACAAAATTGCTTGGACTGATAAGCTTAATAGGTAGTTGGAAACCTGGATCAAATTGAACTAGGTGATTGGTGTTATCAATAGCAATGATGGAGTCGCTTGGATTCACCATGATAGAGGAACGAAAAAAATATGAAAGAGATGAGCAGACTATTGATACTCGTTGGAGCTTAGAGGAGCTTTGATGCCATAGAGATTCAAGATAGAAACAATTATGAAAGCTTCGATATCTTTTATAATATGCAGAGACACTATAAATACAAGCACCGATCAACAATAACTCCTATATTATATGAGCAGTATTCCTAGTAGAGTCTAAATAATAAATGTGCAATACTAATCCTATGAGCAGTAGGTAACTAACTAACAATATAAAATCTACACAATTAAAAGAAGTCCAGTAACACTACAACTGAATATGCACAATTACAGGGAGTCAGAGTTATGCGCCAATATTACAAACTAGTCCAAATAACTCATCACTGAAAGTCTCTAAGCAACTCCTATGCTCCCTCCTGGAATCTGTTTGGTACCAGGGTCACTATTTGCACATACAGTGCAATAAGTGTAGTATATGAGTACACAAACACGTATTCAATAAGTATCATTAGTTTTCCAATAAAGTAATAGTGAGGTTTATTGAAAATACCCACTTTAGTAAATTTATGCAATAAGTATATAACAATGGCCAAAATAATGCACAAAACTAGCATAATTAGATATGCGCAAATACAACATATATGAAATGCATCACAGGAGTCCATATCATCAAGTTGCATGATAGATCTTTAATTCTACATCAAACCAGCACTCCTCGTGCCAAAACAAATCTGTGGGAATACTGCTGGTGGTAATCAGGTGATACAGTAACTCATGCGAGACAGATTCATATCCAAACGCAATAGCTTAGCCTTGGGATCAACCGATTGTTGGCAACTCATATGTATATCATAAACCGTACTGATAACTCAATGTCATAATCATATCCAGGTGTGAAATCATATATGCAATTTTTAATGCAATATACAGTGCATAATGATAAACTAATCATGTAATCTGACATGCATTTAACCTATAATGTTAACTAGCATGTGAAAAATGTCTAATAACATTATACAATTACAAGAAAGTGCATAAAATAATCAGAGCATTGAGAAAAACATATTAGGCATGTATAACAACATCAATATATAGCTCGTATAGCATATATAT
>JACEIK010000521.1:64237-80249 GCA_018107945.1 Datura stramonium | reverse complement strand
ATATATAATTTAATTAATACTAAAAGTTTTTAAAAAACTAAAATTAAAATCTTAGGTAAAAAATTTGGTGTTCACAGCATGCTCCTCTTTGCTTGGAACCACAGAGAGTTTTCAGGCAAAGAAGTGAACAATGTGACTGATTTTTGACCTAACAATTTATTCAAAGTAGGAGAAGAATTAAAAAAAAAGAGGTGTGACCAAGCCCTGACTTTTGACAGCCTACATATCCCGGGTTACCAAGGAATTAGGTCGTGTGTAGTTCAAGTGGATGGACAAAGTGGGAGAGTCGAGTAAGGCCCCCTTGCGATTTTGGTATATTGCTGCTGTTATTACATCAAAAATAAAAAATGCAAGATCCTATCTACTCTACTAGTCTTGGTTCTCTTCCAGAACGAGTGAAACCTCCTGTTTCATTCGTATCTTCAATAATCTCGTTTCCCTTGTAAGTAACAGTGGTCTTGTTATAGTTCCACGGGATGGTTTTTGTATTTGTTATGGGAATTTGTGTTGTGTGTTTTATCACAACTGGCTCTATCACCTTTCCCAAGTTATTCTAATTTCGACCTAACCTTGGAAAACCACAAGGAACATATAATTTTGGTCCAGTCATCAGTACCTCCTTTTCCTTCATAGGCACATACAATATTAGTTTCGCTGAGTTTTTAGGACTTGAACCTAAACTTGCGCCTTTTACAATCAATGGTGCCTTTCGTATGGTTTTGTGTCCATACTCATTCCTTCTTCTGAGGGGTTAAGTGCCGTTATCATTCCACTCATTTGTTTATACTCCCTATAATCAGATATCATACCAACAACATGCCCATTGTCGTGAGCTGGAAGTGGATTGTTGGTGACATTTGCTGCCTCCTTATTATGTATCACAATTGTCTTATCATCAATTAACTTCTCAATGATTCTTTTTAAAATCCAACAATTCTCTGTACAATGACCTTGAGTGTTGGAACGATACTCGCACCTGACAGTTGGATCAAAATCTTTCGCATTCGGATTGACATAATATGGAGTGACAGGTTGAACCAAACCCAACTGCATTAATTTTCGCAACAAACTTGTGTATGATTCCCCAATCGGGGTATAGTTTTCCCTTTGTCCTTGCTCTCTCACATAATCTGTCCTTGGACATGTGTTATACGATGCTTGAAAATTTTGTTGTTGGGGACGAAAGCCTTGTGGAGCTGGTGCCCGCCACTGTGGGCGTTGAGGAGGTCGAGCATATGCCCGTGTATTAAAGACCGTATACTAGGACGGAGCAACTGAGTAATGGGGATTCTGATGAGGATAATAATGTTTAGGAGAGCTAGACTGCCGCTGTTGTACTTGTGCATGAGGGTGGTCTATCCTCCTGTGGACACCCCGTGACCCTGATGCCATCATGGACCCTTCCTCTTTCTTTTTTCGATTTGCAAAACCACCCGAACCATTTTGAATTTCTTGTGTGGTGGCCTTGAGGGCTGTCTGACTCACGATTTTTCCCGACTTTATACCATTCTCCACCATTTCTCCAATTTTAATTGCCTCGGCGAAAGGCTTACCCACTACGGCGAGCAATTAGTGGAAATAATCAGGTTCTTGGGATTGGAGAAAAACATCAATTAATTCATGATCTTTCATTGGTGGTTTAACTCTGGCTGCCTGCTCTCTCCATTTTATGGCATATTCTCAGAAACTTTCAGTTGGTTTCTTTTTCATGTTAGCAAGGGAATTGCGTTCGGGAATAATGTCAATATTGTACTGAAATTGTTGGACAAAATCCTGAGCCATGTCATCCCAAATATGCCAATGAGAATTATCTTGATCAATAAACCATTCAGAGGCTTACCCCGTTAGACTCTCTCCAAAATAAGCCATAAGTAATTCCTCTTTTCCCCCCTGCTCCTCTCAATTGATTACAGAACCTCTTCAAATGAGCCACAGGGTCACTATGTCCATCATACTTGTCAAACTTTGGGGTTTTGAACCCTAGAGACAAGTGAACATCAAGGAACATGCACAAATCCTTGAAAGCGACACTCTTGTGTCCTCCTAGTCCCTGCATATTCCTTATATTTTGCTCTAGACTTTTCATTTTCTTGGCCATCTCTTCTTGTTCCTCATTCTTGGTATTTTTCTCAATCTCGATCGGGGAATTATAATGATGAGCAGGGTGGTAAGATCCTAGGACTCTTAAAGTCACTTCAGGAGGATTATATTGATCATGGTTCACCTTGGCCGAAGGCTCATTATTGGATTTCTATATCACCGTTGGTTGAGGGACTGTGCTCATTATTGGATTTCTATATCACCGTTGGTTGAGGATCAGATTAGTTACATAGCGGACATAAAGAGTGGGTTACTTATGAGGGGTGCATTCAGAGGGCGTGATGTTGGATGGTCCAACGGTGTTGGATATGTTATCATATGGCCAAACTCAAAGAGGGTAAAAGTGGGTCACTTATCTCGATTTGAAAGGAATAGACATGGTCACGTCCGACAATCCAGGAATCGAAGATGGTGGAGCTTGTCCATTCATCCAAGCTTGGTATATTTCAATCATTTGTTGTCTCAATATCCTTACTTCCTCTCGCCGATGCCGATTCTTGCCGAACCAATTGATTTGGAACTTCTTCATTATCCGACTGCTCCATCTTTTTGTGAGTCATTGTCCCTTTTCCTTTTGATCTTGTATTGTATGGGTGAGGCGCCAGCTTAACCACAAACCAACCACCTTAGCGAATCATTTATGACAAAATAAAAATGTGTTAAGGTTTAACATTGCAGATGTAGTCACACGTTGTATGTCATGACCATAAAGTTATTTTCTAGAATGAGCTCTAAGGCTTTTGATGTGTCATCCCTACTTGGGTTTGAGTTGTTGTTGTTGTTGTTGTTATTATTATTATTATTATTTCTTTCATTCAATGGTTTTAAAAGTATTCGACGAGCCCATTAAGGGTTGCCTACGTAGTTAAACATGAATCGATCATTACGTAGTTCATATGAAATTTCATCAAAAATCTTTTCACCAATTAAATTTTTTTGATACGACGACACAAAGAAAATATCTAAACAGAGAAACTCCATAGCCTCGAAAATACTAACGCAATCGAATAAGTAAAATAAAATTTTAAAAAATAACACGAAAGAAATCAAACTAAACCAAACTAAGCTGACCACGAGTCACTTCCATGACTCTCGTGGTCACTCACGACTCACCTCACGAGTCGTTCGTGACTCCGGTGCGAATTTTCAATTTTTCACCGCTTTGACTCCTGGGTCTGATCCTTGGTTCCCAGGGTATAACAAAAACATAACTAAATAATGTATTTACAAGAATAATTAAAAGAGAAATTAAACTTCTTTGAACCCTAGGTGAAGTTCTTCACTTCTCCCTTTGCTCCTCTTTGCTTTCCTAAAATATTTACGTGATAAATATTAGAAGCTAAGGGGTCCTATTTATAGTAAGTGGAAAATTGCACTTTTGGCCGTGATTGATCTTCGCTTCATGTCATGGACCTAGTCACGCCAAATAGCCTCCGTGACATGGAGGAAACACGGACAACTACTATTTTTGGCATTAGCATTTACTTGGTCAAGCTGCCATTGGCGTGGCACGGCGCTATCGTGCTATGTGCATGCCGTGGCACGGCTTGAAGCGCAGATCACTTGGCGTGAACATTGCCATTGCGCAGAATCTGGTTTGTCGCATCTCTTCACGCGTGCACTGGGCGTGCTACTGTTGGGCGCGGCACGCACAACATGGCCGGCACGGCGCGGCACACGCACGTGGCATGCCTAGCGCGACCAACCTTCACTTTGGTATGTTATGTTGCCTTCTGCAAGCAATACTTCCATGCTTCTCCCTTGTGCCTTGAACATTATTTTTAGCCCCATCCTTAGCATATTACACCTACAAAATAAAGGTTAATCATGTTGATTGCTCGCACACAATTAAACATGAATACATGAGAATGTAATCATATACATTAACAAACATGACTAAATTAAGATATAAAATAGTACTTGGGCACGTAATTATGCCTAAGATCACTACCCCACACTTAAAGCCTTGTTCATCCCATTCTATTACATCTATGCACACGATGGATTCATATATATAACTAATTGAAGTAAGATGATTCAAGCTACTTGCTACACTGATTGTTTCAAATAGCAAGTTTAAAATAGAGCATGCAAGATCTCACCATTAACACCCCATATAACTAAGTTAAAACTTCCTAGCCTCAAGAATCAACTTTGAAATACAACAAATTCATGCAAATCAACCAATTAAGACATTCGACATGAATTTTATCTCATCAAACATGTGCCTCACAACAAGAGAGATAATCCATTTACTCGCAAGTTTTCAATTTATAACATGTATGGGTATATAAATAAGAATTCAACTCACTCTCACAAAGAATTCACATGCATCATGTATTGACCCATAAGCTTGCTCAGTGGTATTACTCCGCTAATTTAGGAATGTTTGAAAGTAAGATCAAGTAGGACTTATGGGTTGTAATGTAGGCTCAGGACGGTAGGTACTATTCTCGGCAAGTAATAGTGACTATCTTCCTTAAGCGCTTCTAATACCTCACACTTTCATTACTTTGACATCTTTTCTTACTTCACCTTTATTCTTTCCAACTCCCAATTTCCTCTTTGTTTCCCCATTTTCTTAGGCACACTTAGGCTATTAGTAAGGAGTACTTAAGCACTTTTTTTCATTTTTCTCTCTTTTTACTCCCTACTAACTCTTATGCATTTTAAAACAAGTGCACCTCTAGTCTTTTCTTCAACTCCCACAACTACTATTTTCCTTCTTCTTCCAACTTCTCACTCCTTAACTTCTTTGCATTTTCAGTTAAGCGCTAGGAGTTTTGGATCAAATTCAAGGCTATTGAAAAGAAAGGATTAAGCTCATATTAGTGGCTAGCAAAGAATAGGCTAAAAGCTCAATGGGGCTAACTAGGATTATATAACAAGGTAGTAAAGTGATGGATAAAAAATTAGGCTCATTCAAAGAAATGTCTAAATCATCTACTACAATTTACATCCTCATTTTGTTTTACATACACCAAGAAAGTTCTAGACACTACACAATAGCATGAATATTCAAATACCTTACACTCATAGCACATGCTCAATTAAAGACAAATTCAAGAGATTCTTAACTCAACTAATCACAAGAATTTAAAATTAAGCTTTAAGCACATAGAGTCATATTCAAGAGCCTAGGTGTTCAAACAAAGTTATACAATTGCTAAAATGCTTCAAAATTTACAACACGTGCATCTCACAATCTCAGACAACACATAACAAGAACATCAATCCATCAATTGACTAAGGGTTCAAACTTACACCTACGACTAGTTTTTCCTCAAGACAAGCCGTCATCCATCCATCGCCGAAAGTACCTAACTATGACTAACACCATTATGTACATACAATGAAAATTTTTGGTTCAAAGTGCCCTTCGAAAAGTACCGAAAAGAAAATCAAAGGGTGTGAATTGTGCTCAACTTCTACATTATCAATACAATCTGGTATTTCGCACAAACACCAACTTCACCCAAATTCATTAAGCACAAATTTTTTGAAATTTTCCTCACCCCACACTTGAGTTATGCTATATCCCCAAAGCATCAAATAAAATTAATACAAGGGTGAGAAATACTCCTTGAGGCCTCAGACTAGCTAACAACATATTTTTCATGACATTGTTGAACATGTGGGTCACCGATCCCACACTCATCTTTTGTCATGCTCCTTAGCTTTTCTTCCCTAGGTACTTAGACTTCCCGACCGTGCTTATCCAACAAAACAAACAACACAAGTGAAAATAACAAAATACAACATAAACCGGAAAAGAAAAAGGTGTTTGTGGTACTCGGGATGCCTCCTGCTGGGCTGCAGCTTAATTTTACTGTCACAGACGACGGGACTATCCTTCTCAGGATATCCTAAAATGTTGTTCCCTTTCTTCGTGAACCATCTTCTCTTCTTCTTGCTTTTAGAGGGAACCGCTCCACTCGTCCTCTTTCTTCCATCTTTTTTTTCAATTCTTGCCCTCCATCGTAGCCTGGCCGAAGTGTCAACATATCTTGTACCAATGCCACCCATGAAAACTACCACCCCATACTAAGATTCTGACAACACACCGATCTTACAAAGATCGCGGTAGTGTGTGGGTGGGTTGATCCTTGATAGACTCTAAAGAGCTCTTTCTTATCATTGACCTCATTTCGGTACTCGTTCTTACATTTATGATGGCTCCAGCTACCAAGAATGGCCGCCCCAAGATCGTGGGTACCTTATTATCAACTTTAAAGTCAAGAATGAAGAAATCAGCGTATAATGAACTTACTCACTTTGGAAGAGAAGGTCCTCCATTATTCCCCTCTCGGTGCCACAAAGGACTTGTCTTCCAACTACAACATTACTTATGTGGGCCTCGACTTACCCAACCCTAGGGTGTTGGGGGTCAAAGATAGTAATAGATTTACTATCACTCTAAGTCACAAAGAGACCCTTATAACTTCAATACACCAATTTGTACGGAGGGTGAAACTCCCGGGGTCCTTGAGATTTTTCTGGATTCTGCCATCACCCCGTAGCCGCACTCCTCGTTAGGCGCCAAATTATCCGGACATCCACTAACCTATTTTGTCACTCTGGGTACTTACGTACTTGGCATTCCATGCATGACATCAAGTAGAGGAGGTTTCAATGTGAAGTTCTTTGACAAATATCAAAGTGAACTTCTTAAAACATTCTTCCTCCTTGCTCTCTTTAGACTTCGGCGGAATGGTGGTGGCTCCCAGGCCGTGGTTTCAAGGATGATTGCATTGTGTTTTGTGAAGACCCCGAGTATCTCCTCCACCACTGGGATAGACCCGCTCCGACGCCCTCTCGCCGCACCTTATTTTTCTTTCCTGCGGGTACATCAGCCACCGTTTGCCACACTCGACCGATGGCATTAACCTCGTTCTGAGAGGTTTTTATCTCGTATCGTTGGCCAACCTCCCCGAGGTTTGGTGTGTCGAGAACTGCTAATTGACCCATCTCGGCTTCTCTAGATTTTGTACAACATCTTGGCCGGTTTTTAAATCTCAAGCCATCCTTGCCTCGATTCTCTACTCGCTGTTTGAGTACCATGATTTTCCGTAACATCTCTCAATATTAAGTACGTTTGACTGCCACTGTTCTAATTAAGCTTGCCTGGCTGAGCACGTTGTTTGCCGAGGCTTCGGTAGCTCTGACGCTGATTGCCACCCCAAGAGAAATTTGGGTGACTCAAGTAATTCTTATTGTAGGTGTTCCCATAAGTCTCGATTGTTTCTCCGAACATTTCTACAAGCACCAATTCTGATTGGCCCCACAAGAGTCTCGCCGTATTGTGCCCATTATTACCACAAATTTCGCATCATCTAGGAGCCCGTTGAACTTTATTCACCTATCCCTATGGTTGGTTCATACTGCTTTGTCAATTGGAGTCAATAATCCGTGCCGCGGTGACTCTAGCCGTGCCGCCAAGGAATTTACACGTCCACTTCTATCATCCCTATCGCTTCTTCCGCCCCTCTAGATGATTCATCGTGGCACTCGGTTTTCTTGAGCAATTGCTTAAGAGAGTGTACAACTCATCATATGTCTTCTCTGCTTGCCCACCCGATGCGTGAGTCTAATAAGATTTTTGTGGCCATGGTCTAGACTCTACAAAGGTGTGAGAGCTAACACTCATTGGACTACCGGTGATGGGGGAAGTCTCTCAATAATGACTTAAATCTCTCACAAGAGAAACAGGAATCTCCTCTCGGCCACCGTTTGAAACTTAAAAATTTCGCTTCGAGCTACGCCCGCTTCGAGGGGAAGAATCTCGACATGGAACTTTTGTCGTCGCCCTAAGAAGTAATGGAATTTGGTGGTTTCAGCTTTTCAACCACCTCTTCGCTCTCCCAATAGTGGAAATGGCAAGAGGGTGAGTTGGACATAGCCGCTGACACTCTGATGGGGACAAAAGTGTGACTCCGGTCTCCAAGAAATTCTTTAAGTGCCGTTGTGGGTCCTCAAGAAATTTCGGGCTCGATTCCTCATGGATACTCGAGTTCACATTTGTCGCTAGTAGGTTTGCTACCCGCGAATCGGCTCTTGATGCTACTATGCAACAACTCTTTCTGCCCCACCGGTGGATGAAGAACTGCTTCATAAATTCTTATTTCTTCAGATTCTGGGAGTAAATGCATTTTGGCACTCCGGCCCAATAGTAAGTTCACTCTATTTCTTGCCAAGCTCAGCAGTGGCATCCATTTCAGCAGTTAGAATAGGATGTACCAACTGACCCAAATTCTAAATTATCCTCTGTAAGAAGGAGTATGGAGTCGCAGGCATGGGCCAAGGAGCAAGTTTTCGTGAAATACGCCCGGCAAATCATCCCCGCCGAGCTTAAGTTGATGGAATTGTTCTAAACTAGTGTCAATAATGAATGGGCGTTTGTCTAAAGTAAGTATTTCTCCTTCTAGATTCCCGAGAAATTACGAGTTCTTGACGTCTTTCGATGTTGAAGTGCGGCTGGGTATATATATATATATATAAGTTATCGTTCTTCGTCTCATAGTAATAAAGTAGCCCTACTCTTCAGTTAATATGATTATAGCTGAGAAGGGCGCGAACACGAGCCAAATCCCGCCGCTAATCGGTAAACAGCCGAATGAGGTATGTTAAGGCATTTTCTGGAAAGTTAGTTTCTTCAAGATAGTAGTCCAAGATGAATCCCAATAAAGCATGTTAGGAGTATGTTATCATGTCAGTTGTTTTCTGTGTGGGACCCAGAATTGTATTGTTTTGCGCCGGATTATACTCAGAGAAGCCTGCGACCACCCCACCTAATAAATGTCGCCGCCCCACCGTAGGCGAGATACGTCGTTCTATGGAGCGCATGCCGTCCGCAAGTGGGACGAAGATAGAGATCCAGATCCTCATATGCCGTGGGCGGGGTTTTATACACACCTCACAGCGTTACGCCCCAGATATCAGAGTCTCCGACTGCATTACGCTGATGTGGCCGTGGGCCGAGTGGGCCTGGCTTGCATATCTGTGGGATCGATGTGACGCTTATACTGGGTAGTTGACTCAAATATGACTCCTGGGATAGGGGTATATATTGAGGTGCAATTACCTTAGGCTAATCAAAGGCCCAGGTTATTCTTGTAGTGATTGTACCTTCCGGCTTATAAAGTGTGTGTAAGGTTTATGTTGGTTTTAAGTTATTGATAGTTAGACAATAGAAGATCAGCTTCATTTATCGTGCATGAACCCTACTCATGTTTAGCCCCCGATTTCACTACTTCGCCATCTTTAGTCCGTTTTACTCAGCTATTGTCGGGCCTATTTCTTACTTTCACTATTTAAAGTTATCAGCTTTACATATTCAAGTAGCACTGTGGTACTAACACCCTTCGGGCGCGCATTACTTGCTTGCAAAAATACGGTGATAGATGAGGAACAGTCCTCGTAGTTCCAAACAGATAGAGCCGCGCGCTCCTTTCTTCCGGAGCTTGTGAGATAGAGGTTTACTTCTTTTGTTTGTACAGTATGGGTAGGTCGGGGCCCTGTCCCGACCATCTTATTACTCCTAGATTCTTGCAGATTGTGTTACTTCCCTGTGGTTAGATGATATCGACCGTGTGGGGCCCGTATGTGTTTTAGATTATATGTGTTGGCCATGTGGGGCCCTGTTTAGCTGTTGATGGTGGCCTTGTCGGTCATAGTTCAGTTTAGCATCTGATTTTACTTTTCAGTTATACTAGATACCATGGTGGCCTTGTCGGCCCGCATAGGACTCCCTATGATTATTTGTCTTTGGTTAGCTGTTTATTTTCACAGGTGGCTATAGGCCTTATCGGCCGGGGGTTGTATTTACAGTCGCTATGTAGCCCATTATTTTCTTGATTGTAGAGTTAGAGTCAGCCCTGCACCAGAGATGCTTAGGCTCAGTCAGCTCAGCCGTTCAGGTCCTAGTAGGGCACCAGGTGTCAGTCATGCCTCTCAAGGTGGAGCGTGACATGATCACAAAATAATCGGGAAACAATACAAGAAGCAACTAGAGTTAAGGCCTGAAAATCATGCAATGCTACAATTCATGATGGTTCAAGTATTAAAACCTCAGTTGTTGTCTCACAAAGTCAAAATGCAGTGTTCATGGTCTTTCGAGCCTCTAAACACAACAAATTAGTCTCACACCTTTATCATTGAGTGGGGATGTGACGTCCTAATTTGTGAGCAATCTAACATTGTGGATGTGGTTTACGGGGTTTATGCCCTTGATTATGGCCTTTTGTACCTCTAATCATTTAACCTAACTTAATTTCACAACTATTTCTACGAGTGGTGATGTGACAATTCTAAATTGGTGTCTAGCTATCTTCCGTTTTATTAACCAAGCAAGGAAAATTAGATATAATTTCTATCCTAACTGTGAATCTTATCGTAAAGACAAGAACTTGCTCCCTACATTCTTTCGTTCTAACCTGGGTTGCTCTTTCGAGCTTTTGCCTAAGCATAACAAGTTTGTTTTTATGGTGATCAAGCATAAAAACAACAATAATTAAGAATGCAAGACAAAACAACAACCAAAACTTGAACCAAAGATGAATTAATGCATTTATATTCATATCATGTGGCCTCAACCCTAGAGGAAGGGTTTTATCCACTCATGTTCGTATAATTACTCAAAAACATAATTAAAGTAATGTACTTACAAGAATGATTAAAAGAGAATGATAAACTTTGAACCCTAGGTAAAATTCTTCGCTTCTCCCTTCACTCCTCTCTGCTTTCCCAAAATATTTATGTGATAAATAATTTTAGAAGCTAAGGGTCCTATTTATATTAAGTGGGAAAATGCAATTTTTGGTTGTGAGTGAACTGCCTCCGTGTCATGGACCTGGTCGCTCCAAATAGCTTTGTGACACGAAGCAAATGCGGACAGCTACTGTTTTGGGTGTTGGCATTTGCTTGGTCAAGTTGCCATTAGCGTGGCACTGGCACTATCGTGTCATGTGCATACAGTGGCACGGCTTGGATGCGCAGATCGCCTCGCATGGCATGTTGTCATCACGAGGGTGTCTTCCTGGTCGCATCTCTTCGCGCGCGCAACCTGGGTGTGGCACGACGCTGGGCGCAACACACGAACAGCGTGGCACGCTGCCTAGCGCGACCAGCCTTCCCTTTGTCATGTCATGTTGCCTTTAAGTGCTATCACTTCCATACTTCTCCCTTATGCCTTGAACATCATTTTTAGCCCCATCATTAGCATATTACACCTACAAAATAAAGGTTAATCATGTTGATTAGTTCCGACACACAATTAAACATAAATACATGAGAATATAATCATATATATCAACAACATGACTAAATTAAGATATAAAATAGTACTTGGGCACGTAATTATGCTCAAGATCAGTTCACCTATTCAAGTGTCATTGGTGGGATGTGGCTCATCCAGGAAGAGGATATAGGATTGACAAATATGGGTTTACAAGTGTTAATACTCATTGTGCCTTAAATACAAATGAGTCATTTGTGTTGTCATATCAGTCTGAATAAGTCTTCTACTTGAATGACATGGCCGATAAAGATTGGCTTTTGTTGTAAAGACAAATCCTCGCGACCTTTTCAATATGCCTGAAAATTATGATAAATGTGTAGAAGTTGAAGATGAAGCATTGAATGAAGAAGTTTATCAACAAGAGGAAGTTGAATGCAATATTTTGCGTACCAATGACTAAGAAACTAATATTGAGGTGTCTTTACATAGGGATGATGTTCAACCACAAAGTATTTTGCGTACTAATGACCCAGAAAATGAGGAAGATGATTTCATTGATGACAGTCATATATATGTATCTGAGAATGAAGAAAGTGAAGAAGAGTTATTTGATGGCAACGAGGGAGATGACAGTGATACACCCTCTTGAAGATTGAGAAGCAAAAACTAATGATTTAGATGTCTACATAATGTTTGAGAAGTTTTAAGTATTTTTGTTTTTATTAGGCTGACATGAAACTAATTTATGATGCTTGTAGCCTTAATTTTATAAATAGAATCAGTGTTAAAGTACAATATTTGGTTTACTCTAATGAAGCAACATTTGTCAGTTTATTTTTTCAATTTTTTGGTTTCATACTTTTGCTATATGACTTGATATTTTCTCCGGTAGGTAAATTCATATTTTATCATATTTGATTTCTAATTCTAGTACTCATCCTTTTTTTTTATTTGATGTTGCAAAAAATAAAAGGAATAGGACGAGGTAAAAATGGGAGAGGTGGGGCAAGCTGTGGACGTGGAAATTTTCACGGACGTGGAAGTTCTGGAACGACATCTCAGCCATAACTATAATCAATCGAGATTACCGAGGCATCTCTAGAGACTAGATAGGCATGTAACCCAAGTCAAGTACCTCTGCCTACAGAAGAAATATCTAGTAACCCTCCGCAAAGAATATCTGTAGAGACATAATCATAAAAAAATCTAGAAGAACATGAACACCTCTCTCCAGAGGCTGAAAATGGTTTAGGTTAGTTTTCTATTTGTTGGCATTTTGAGATTTCTATTGATTTCCTTAACTTAAGAATTTTATATTTAGTTACCGATACTTCCCTCTCTGTTGGAATTCTGTTAAAATCAGTGGTGATGATTTATATTTTTTGCTTTGCAGTTTCTCGCATCAGTAACAAGAGAGGAAGAGGAAAATATAAATCTAAAACCATAAATATAAAAGCTAAGTATGGAGGCAAAATCACAATAATGATTCCAAATGACATTGATAGAGCTGTGGGTTCTGGGGCTAGGGATATTGTTATTATTCTGATTTGATCATGAGGAGCACTATCTCATTCCAAGAAGGAAATTGGCAAAAGATTGTTACGAAATATGGAGAAGCAATGTGGTTAAAGGTTAAGGTAATTAATTACTATCACTATTATATTACTTTTAGATCACATGATTTATTCTTATGTTTAGGATATTAAATATCCTATGACTAGAGATGAGATTTTATCCTCATTTCTTGGTGAGAGATCGGGCTATGTTCGTGGAAAAGGGTATGGAAAGAAGCCTCCCAAAAATATTCAAACACAATAGGCAAACATAGAGGCTAGTGTCTCACCTGCAATGGAAATTATGCGTCAAGAGATGAAAGTTGATATGGAGCGGAAGTTGCAAGAAAAACGTGAACAAATGGCTTCCGAGTTTCAAAGTAATATGGAACAAGAGTTGCAAAAAAAAACTAGAAGAGGAGCGTGAACGTGTCAAATGAGAAGTAGACAAGATGATTAAAGAACAAATGGTTGCTTTCATGACTAGAATGCAATAGATATTTGCTCTTGCTCCTTGAAAATTATTCTCCTTTCTTTCTCAATTTTTTCATTCTTCGACAATTTATTTGTGACTTGATCCATACAAGTTATTGATTTAATTTTTTAAAATTAAGTTTACAGAATGGCATATACGAAGTGTTTTATAAAATTTATAAGATAAATATATGGTGATATTTTGGTGTAAGTTTTTAAATACAGATATGTTTTACTTTTTTAGCATGCAGAAACGTGCATTTTATCTATGTTTTGTTGTTACTTTTTGCTCTTGTGTTCTACTGCAAAAGTGTGTTTCTGCTTCTCTGTTTTACTGTAGAAGTTTGTATTTTATTTATGGATAACATGTACCTTAAGCTTCTGCTGCAGAAGTTTGTTCTGTTATGTTTTGCTATTGTTTTTGCCGCAAAAGTGTGTTTCTGCTACTATTTTTTGCTGCAGAAGTGTATATTTTATTTGAAGATGACATGTACCTTAATCCTCTGCATTAAATTTCTGATGAAATAATTCCACTTACAAGTACAAAAGCTTATTTAGTTGTGAAAGTTTTAAATTTCCATTAACTATGTTAGAGAGAAATGAAGTTGTGCTGCGGAAATTTTAAATTTCTGATAAAGGCACTTTGATTTCTACTAGAGTTATTCTATTCTAAGTTCATCCCTGTTGAATCGTGAGACATCATTCTTATTGTATTATGTTCTTGAATTAGTTGCCGAGTGTAAATGTCAAAGAGTTGATGCTCTATTTTTTACTTGTATTTTTATTTCTTGTCTTCTGTTTTCTGTTTCGCTGGTGTCAATCAAGTGTCAATCTACCACTGTTGCTCTTGTTGTTGTTGTATGTATATATATAAACTCAAATTTCTATCATGCCTCTAGAAACCTATAGGTCTGGAATTTCACTGTCAGAACACAACAACAACATATGTACACTCTTTCTTTCTCTATCTCTTTGTGAGTTTTTATTTATGTTCAGTTGGACTGATGGGAAATCTCTTGAGGAGGAAAAAGAAGAGAAAAGGTAGTTGTGTAGTAGAATCAATGTAAAATAATTGGTAACTTGAAACATGTCCAAGTTTAGCTTAGGTCATATGAGTCCTTATAATTTATGTATCTATGTCGTAGTTACTGATTATAGGCTCATATGTTATTTAGGTCATCTAAAGAGGTTTTTCCCCTGAACTTTAGACATAATTTATTATAGTAAGTATTGGACTGAATCTTAAGTTGATATGTATTTGATTGATGATACCTTTTTTCTTCTTTTCTTGTTTGGCACTTCCTACGATTTTTGGATTAGATGTGTGCTATTCCAAATTTCAACTATCTGCACATGTATTGATCAGTGATTAGTTAAAAGTTTTGATTTACATTAATATAAGAATCAACTTAAATTTGCTTGAGTGTCACTTTCAGAAATTCGGTGACTCTAACAGTGAACTCAATGTTCAAAAATTTAGTTATTTCTTACATATATAGCTAAGATCCAAGTAAAAAAATGCTACCTTTCTAACTGAAGTGTTCATTTAACTGCTGGTTTATTTTGATCTTTTGATACATGAAATAGATTGACAAATGGTTCTAGTTTGCCTCCTCATTTACTCCTCTGTATTCTTCCTCTACTGTACTTCATAAGGCAATGTTAGTTGTACAATGTTAGCTGAATCCTTGATTATTTGAATTCTTCAAAAAAGTGAGAATTCATTTTAACAGTGATTTAAATTTAACACTGATTTTTTAATAATATCCTAAGCTATTAAAATTTGATGATCTTATAGAATTTCAAAGTGATCTTATATTTTTTAATGACAGGAACAAGGTGCTTAAACAATAGGGTCAACAAGGAGGAGCTTGAACGCTTGTGATGGAAGTTTTTATCTTTTTTGATCACATGTATATGCATACAATGGCATTGGCGTGTTATCTAGTAGTAATGAAAATACTTATAATATTTGGTTGTAGAACATTTTTGAAGTTTGTTAAATACAATTGGAAAGATTTTAATAGCTATATATTAATTTTAGAGAATTCGATTGCTTTGAAATTTTACTATCATTTTGATAATTGTATGTAGTTATTAAATAAATTTCATTTAGTGAGTTTTCCAAATGAAAAAAATAGTACTTATATCTAATGATATAATAGTTATTGTAGCGACTATTGTCTTTGGTAAAGGATCTTTTTAGTAGCGAGATGAAAGTTGCCACAAATGATATAGTAGTTTTTGTGGCGACTTATTTTGCTACTATAAGTCATTTTCAGTAGCGAGATACAAGTTGCTAGTGAAAGCATACCGTATTTGTGGCGACAAGTGTCACTACTAATAATATTTTAATGGCAGCGAGAAACAACCTTGCCACTGATTAGTTATAGTTTCTGTAGCGCCAAAAGTCATTACTAATAATACTTTTAGCAGCGATTTAGAAGCCGTCGCTGAAGCTCACTAGTACTTTGTGGCGAAACAAGTCGCCACAAAAAGGTATTCAGTGGCGACTCTGAGAGTTTTATATTGTGAAATAATTTTTTTGTGGCATAATTGTTTAATTTTTTGTGGCGAGTATTGTCGCCACAAATGAATGTTTATTGAGGCAACTTCTCTCGCCACAATACTTCAGATTTCTTGTAGTGCA
>JACEIK010000521.1:8625-52134 GCA_018107945.1 Datura stramonium | reverse complement strand
TTACAAAATTTTTATACTGCACTTTTGACTGATTAACATTTAATATAAATATTAGCACTGCGAAGACACATTATAATACAAAATTGCATAGTAAAATAGAGCATATAGTATAAGTTATTACTTTAAACAATTAGCACTTACAGAATCATATTGTGAGTTATTATTGCCTTGTTTTGGCACTAATAACTTGATATCATATCACAAACGCATTTATTTATTTGTAATCGAATGTCCAAACTAAGAAAGACTCATCAAAATGAGTGAAAACACCCACTAATGCTTGCATTAAGGTAGATTATCTAAAATCACACTTCTTGGAGTGCAATTCTTCTTCGTACTTTGTAACAAGAGAGATTTGTGCACTGAGCTGCTTTTTAAAAAAAATTATATTTTAAAAAGTTTTAAACATAAGATTGATTTGCATTATAAGCACAATTTTATTCAACATGTAATTATTTCTTAAAAGATAAAATCTTAATCGCTTTTAAATTTTTAAATATTAATATTTTCTTTCTATATATTTGTAACAACCCTCAAAAGTCCCTAAGATCAGACCCTATACACCCAATCATCAACTTCAAACTCAAATTCTCTCCTCTCATATCCGTATGGTACTTTTGACGACTCTGAGCTGTTCTCAACCTTCCCCTTATAAGCTGAACTTTCTCCAAAGCCTCATGAACTGAATCTGGTCCTATCCACATAGCTTCACCGACTTCGAACCAACCAATAGGCGATCTACATCTCCGCCCATAAAGAGTCTCAAATGGAGCCATCTGAATGCTAGAATGGTAGCTGTTGTTATATGCAAATTCAATGAGAGGTAAATGATCATCCCAACTACCCTTGAAATCAATCACAGATGCCCTCAACATGTCCTTAAGGATCTAAATGGTCCGTTCAGTCTGAATATCTGTTTACGGGTGAAAAGTTGTGCTAAGCTTGACTCCGTTCGGGCCTCGACATCTCTACGGTGAAAAGTTGTGCTAAGCTGACTCACAGTACCAAGTCCTTCTCGACACGATTCCAAATTGGGGGGGGTAAACCGAGTACCTTTACCTCGATATGATGGACAAGGGAACCCATGGAACCAAACTAGCTCCTAAATATACAAGTTAGCATAATCATCCGAACAGAGTTTTAACCAGAGAAAATGAGCGCTTTAGTCAACCTATCTACATCCACCCAAATAGCGTCATACCGTCTACCAGTACGAGGCAACTTCGTAGTGAAGTCCATATTGATTTTCTCCCACTTCAAAGTAGTAATACTAATGTCTTGAAGCGCACCTCCGTCTTTGATGCTCAACCTCACCGTTGACAATTCTGGACACTTAGCCACAAACTCGCTATGTCCTTCTTCATGCCATTCCACCACAAACTTCCCCGTAGGTCACTATATATTTTGTTGCATTCCGGATGTATAGAATATCTAGAACCACGAGCCTCATGCAACATCCGCTCCTCAAGTTATCAATTCCCTATATACAAACGAATTTCGGAGCACATAGTACATCATCTCCCCCGGGAGAAAACCTCCACCGTCTCGATTCCCGAGTGGCTTCTTCAATCAGCTCCTTCAACTCTTTTTAGCTCACACTGAGCCATTATGTAAGGAGGAATAGATATAGGATGCGTACTTGTGGAAGAAGGTCAATACCCAAATCGATTCCCGCCGGGAGGAATTTCAGAAATTATCCGGGATATTCACACACTACGGAAATGACCGGATAGCCGGGGTTTCGGATGTAGCATCCTTAACCCTAACTATATGGTACACGCATCCCTTAGAAAACATCTTCCCGGCCTTAAGGTAGGAAATAGTTTGACTCCAAGGTGTACAACTAAACAACCCTCCCACTAGGACCGACTCACCCAAAACCGAAACTTCCCACTTACCTGGGTCCTACGCTTATCGAGGAATAACATGCATGTAGCCAATACATACAAAGATAACATCAGTACCCTCAAGTGACTAGCTCAGCTAAATCACAGGTGACCCTTCAAGGACTGTGGATAGGGCAATTTCCATATACTGGCGAGCTATAACACCACCGAATGAGTAGAGACTAAGAAGGGTTTTGATAGAATTCTTGGGACTAACTCCTAAACTACTAGAAATATAGGGCGTTTCAAAAGATAAGATAGCCCCCGGATCTAGATTTGCATAAATATCAATAGGGAATACTTGTAACATACCCGTGACTACACTTGAAGTTGATGCCACCTCTTACTAGGTAAACCGCTTCATCAGAGTGGTGACTGGAGTTGCCGATCCGGGTGGTTGAGCATCGGTCGCTCTTTTCCTCGCGTTTAGTCGAATGGAAATCTCACGCATGTGCCCTAAGCCACACTCGTAACAAACATCCGAACCAACAAAACACTTTCCCGAGTGTTTTCTACCGCATTTCGCATGTTGACCAACTACAGGGCCGTTGGAGGTGGTCGGGGCACGCTCCCTAGACACTCGCTGGAACGAGGGGCAATATCTAAGTTTATGACCGGCTGGCTACACCAAAAACAATCTTCTGATCCTATCAAGCACTTCTTCCTAGGTGGTTATTCCCATATTCTCCGCACTCCGGCAGCCATCTCCGCCCTAGGCCGTAACACTGTTCCCAACATTTAAAAACCAGAGTTGAAAGGAGTCAAAGAAGAAATCAGAAGTGGCTCTCAAATGACTCATCCATGAGTCTTTAGTCCTCTAACGGGTCGTGGAAGTAGTTATTAGGTTGGAAAAAGGTTCCTTCGCTGCTATAAATTCATGGTCATGGAGCTAGTAACGACTCCTGGTGTCAATTGTGGGAAGGCTCTAAGGCTTGGACCAAGCAAGACGCAAGGATATGACGAGTCGTTAGGTGTGGTAATGACTTATCAGCGTAGTCATTAGACGGGAGGAGATGAAGCCTTGAGGTAGTTCCAATGCACTCGACAAGGGTTCAATGAGTCGTTAGAAGTGCTAATCCACCAAGCATGCTGGTCGTGGGAATGAAGGGAGATGAAACCGTGCGCGCACTAAAGGCACCTACCAAAGGTCACCATATCTTGGTGAGGACCAATGTACCGTTGTGAGGGTCAGGGTCCCATGTCGATAAATTTTCATGTTTTTCTCAAGGGTAATTTGGTAAAACTTAAGTGCTCCAGCTTTTGGCGTGAGTCGTTTTAAGCTTTTTGTGGACGTTTTAAAGGATTTTTCTAAGCCTAATCTCTCATTTCTCTCAAAATACTTTCTCTCAAGCCCTTCTTCCTCCCCTCTCTCAAGTTAAAGGACCCTTCAAGGAAGTTTTCAAGGACTTCAAGGTCAAGCTTAAGTGGGGTGATTCTTCGAAGGTGTATGCGGGTCTTTCAATAAGGATAATCTTCCATCCTTGTGCCAAAAATGTTTTTATCAAAAGCCCAATTTCAAGTAATCTAGAAAAGAATGATCTAGGTTTGTGTTATGGGTGGGTAATTTCTTCTACATTTCTTAAATGCTGTAATCTACCGTTATTATGAATTAATTAGGAATATAAATTAATGGGTGGTCTCGCATTGTGGGTTAGATGATGAAAATGCATGAGTATAGAATGTTCATTATAAGTTGGCTCGAACATTGAATGGGATTTTATTATTGTTCATTTGATTATCGTAGTAACTCGTGTCCATGTTTAGAATATGTGAATATCGTATGATTATCCCTAATAACCCGATTATGCCATTGATAGCTATGTTGAGATGAGTTTCGAGTTTATGGGCTTGAAACAATTTAAAGTAAATTATGTCATATCACTTCACATTTTTGGTGGATTTGATTGGGTATGAGGTGAATCTATGATAATGGCCTAATTATTGTATCTTTCTGATCAATTGGAGAAAGTTATGAATGGGTCTTATGAAATGAAAATATATGCTTTCCCATGATTTTGTTGTAAATTTATGAGGTATGAGTTAAATGTATGGGTGTCCAGAATCCAAATAGATGACGAATTGTGTCTATGATAAAGTATGAATTGAACCTATTGACCATGCATGACGCCATGCTACATGTTGAACAAGATGAATTCTAATTTGAATGTCGTGGAAACATAATACATAATGTGAACCTATGGCATGCTCGTTAGTACAAGATGCTTGAGCAAATATTCACTTGACTCGTGGATAATGTGAATTATGATGTTAAAGCATGAGAATGATATTTCAAACTATTTTGCTTGTGTGTAATCGAGGGTAGCCCTAATCCTATCGAAACGAAAATAGATGATGAAATCAAGAAATGTTTCTCATCTCGATTAGTCGTTGAAATTTAGATTTGCCTTAGCTAGTCGGGATTCTCTTCTTTAGCTAAGAATGCTTTCCTTAGTCAATGATTCTCTTTTGCTTAGAATGTTTTCCTTAGTCACTACTTCTTTCTTTAGCCGAGAACGCTCTAGTCGGGCCAAAGATTATCTTTAGCCGAGAATGTTTCCCTTGGTCGCCTGATCCTTTCGTATCGAGCATACTCCCCTTTGATAGTCGTGAATCCTTCTAGCCGAGAAGGTTTCCCTTGACATTTAGGACGCCTCCCCTAGACACGTCGTGGACTCTCCCTTAGACAAGCTAGGTGGACCCTCTATGATATCGGGCCACGACTTCGGTCCTCTATATTGGTTCGCCATAACCTTGTGTATCTATTATCATATTTCAAGGAACGCCCTTATAAAGTCGTTACATTAAAATGCGTGATGTATATCTCATAAGGAAGGTTGTTGTATCTCCTTTCGCTATATTATCATTAAAGTGTTTGGTTTATTTTCTTGTACGCTTGCACGCTTTTAATTTATTTACATTTTTTGCATACTCGCACTTTCCAAGTACTTCCACTATACGCCTTTATGTGCTATATCGTTTTTCATGATATAGGATTCAGGCCTCTCAACCTGTACCGTGGTTAGGATACGCTTCATCCTTCTGGCTAGTGGCGAGTCCTCATCTACCGAGGACGTGATTTATGTTTTTACTTTTTCCTTTTGTTTCAAGCTTTAGACTTTTAGAGTTAGCCGGGGGCTTGTCCCAAAGCAACTCATCAATTTAGTAAAGGTTTCGTGACTTTTCTAGACATATGCAAATATTCTATCAAAGTGGTTAAAATTGTTCTTATGGTTTCTATTAGATTCTTGCTATTAGCTTCCTCGCTATTCATGTTGTTAGTCGCTTTTATTGTTAAGTGTTATGCTGCGATTATGTTGCTGGGTCGACCGAGCTCAGGTTTCTTGTACCGTAATGAAATTTAGGGTGTGTAAATCCCTGGTCGTGATAAACTTGGTATTAGAGAAAAGTTTTAGAGTGTCTTAGGTCAGTGCCGTTACGAGAGTATTCTTCATGGTGAAGTGCACCACACTTACGACGTACATCTACGAGACGCTAGGAATGTTCCTTTTATTCATGATTTTTATTGTGCGTAGAGTATGAAGTTCTAAATAGTTCCTCTCCCCCGACTCGTGCTTTATGCGCTTGAAGATAATGCCTTTGACGAGCTAATGGAAGAATACGTGGTAATCTGGCCGCTATGTACCACCAAACCCGTATGAACCCAATGGATGATCATGTTGGCTCATTCCGAGTTCGAGCAGCCTTTCACTTGTTGGCGCAGCCCCGATAGCCAGACTAACCAACAGGCGATGCCCTCGTATACTCGAATGGCACAAAGAGGCTATAAGGATAAGAGATTTTCTCCTGCATTTAACCTGATCCGACTCTAGTGGTCAAAGGTGGACGAGGACCCGTATGAGTTCTTGAAGAGATTCGTAAGATCACCCAAATCATGGGGTGATCAGGATGGGAGTGCATACTTAGCCTCCTACCAAACTCGGGAAGGAGTCGCTTATATCCGGGTTTTGTCATGGAGAGACAAGCCAGGGATTGGAGCTAGTCCCGTAGGTCAGATGAATTTATGACAAAGATTCTGGATAGGCTTTTTCCTCAGAGTTTGAGGGGGAGGAAAAGACAACATAGTTCATTAACTTGAAACAGTAATGACATGATTGTCCGTGGAGTATGCGTTGGAATTCTACTGCTATCCAAAGTATGCACCGAGATGGTAGCTGACCGGGGCTGGGCCCGGAGTGAGTGTGTTCGTGAACAGAGTGTCGACTCCTTGGTTAAAGAGTGTGATTGCCATGTTATACATGGACATAGACTTTCCACACTTGGGTGGGATATTCGCTCAACGTATGGAAGCGAACATGCAAGGGAAAAAGAGAGAGAGGCCAATAGGGCTAGGATTGGAGATCTAGAGTTCTCAAGCAGAGGTCGAGTGGCGACACGCGTCACGTTGCAACCAGTAAATCATCTTCCGGCCCTAGCACTCGACGCCCGTGCTCCGTACAAACCCGTGAGTAAGGGAGATTACGCACTATTGTGTATGAGTTGGGGGAAGCACTAACTGGGAGTATGCATGGCTTCCAAGCTCGTATGTTTATTTTTGGTGCGGCAAGGTAGGACATAAGCACCGAGATTGCACAACGACTAAGCGAGGCGAGAGAGATTCTCGGCCACCTCTTCGAGCTCGATAGCCAATCCATTTCAGCATGGTGCATCCTCTAATCCTAGGTGGCGGGGCATCGTCAAAACCACCCTATGCCGTAGCAAAGACACCGTGATAAGGGCAAGTTTCTGGTAGTGGCCATGTGTATGTTGTGAATTCAGGTTACCCCCTTGTATGCTTCCAACCCTGGCAAGATTGAATAAAGAGGCTCAGAGTGATTGTTGAAACGAGGTGTCGATGTATGATGTGAATAGCCGTTAGTGTATGGCCGGCGGTGGAGGTTAGAAGAGAAAGAGAAGCTAGAGTTAGTAAATTAGCCCGACTCTTAAGAAAGATTCGTGGAGCCTTAGAATGATGGCTTTAAGCTAAGGGGAGATGGTGAGTATGTGATGTCGGCTCTTACTTACGAATCCTTTAGGCTCATCTCGCGTGTTACGAATCGCTTATGTGTGTCACCATGTTTTCCAGCATGAATGACTCGTGCTCATTAATTCCTTACCCTCGCTAGATTAGATATCGTGGAATTCTATCTAGTATCAAGAAGCATTTGAGAACGGGGTTCGCCCGTACTACCCGGCTTCTAGATAAAGGGAAGAGTCCTTTCAAAGGTTCTACTTAGCTCCATGTTATTAACATATCCTTCGATTTCTCTTGTGCCATGGTGCATGTTTGATGTAGATATTCAGTTCTCGTGTGTGAAGGATTACTCCGGCCGATACTCGCTGGTGTTAGCTATGATTGATTGATTTTGGGATTTCGCTCCGCTCCCACGTTTCGCCACACCCCGCCTTGGGGGTATGACTGCACCCGTGCCCCCGTTGTGTGACCTCGAATCGCTGGACTACCGAGCCTAAGCACCTGAGCCTGCTGGCTCTAACTCAAATTCACTTTAATAAATGGGCTATATAATAGCTGTGAACACAAACCTTCCGACCGATTTTCAGCCATACCAATTGCATTCATAACATCGCCCAAATCCGTAATCACATTTATATAGGGAAACCTATGGGGGCCGACAAGGCCACCATGTTGTCTAGTTATCTCTAAATCGCATAACAAATGCCGAACAACTACGTGACTACAAGGTCACCACTACTAACTGATACGACCTCACACGGCCAACATAAACAACAATACGAAACAATGATACGCATCGCCACACGACCGACACAAATTCAACCATAGGAGATATATATACACAACCCGCAAGCCTCTAAGAATATCGATAAGATGGCCTGACAGGCCCCGACCTACCCGTACTATACAACAAAAGAAAATGATGTAAAACTCAATATCAAGCTCCTGATGACAGGAGCCGATGACTTTGCGTTGACTAGAATCACGAGGGATCGTCTCGTTTATAGGTACTGCAGTAATGCAAATAAGCCTAAACGGGCGCTAGCATTCATCGTACAGTATGCAAAGCAAACTGAACATAATCAATATAAGTAACATAGCTAGAAATTCTGAACAATTGGAAGTATCTGAAACTGCCTCGGACCGATGAAATTCAAACAAGCTTATCTCGTACCGAGAGTAAGGAAGGAGCATACCTATCAAGCCATGGCGACTGCCGTCTATCACCTAATAGATATCAAGTATATACACATATATAACAAAGAAGGACCTATACCATCCCTCATGCTTCAAGGTGCAAACCAACACATAATCTATATACCCCTAGCCCGGTCAAAACCATCCAAAAATAAATCACTCACTCGCCATTAACTACTTAGAGCACCTCTACCGCCCCCTTGGGTCTCCAGTGGCTATGGCATCTCGACTATAATCGTGTTCGAGTCTCGTAGGGCTCTCCCCAGAATCGTAACCGTAATTTGTATCTCAGACCAATTCCGTACCCGCTCGGGCGCAAGCGCACAACAGGTAAGCTATACCGCAGGCCGGGACACGATATGGGAAATGCCGCATCCCATTCGCCCTATCAGGCGTGACGGCATGCCACTCCTTGAGTGACGTATCCTCACCCTCCGACGGCGAAGCCGACACAACTATAAACCCAGTGGCGCGAGACGCTCCAAGGGTGCCCTCATAGCACAAATGTGTCTCAAGAAACAATAATCACGTATAACAAGCATGTTTGACTGAAAATACTTCATTCGTATTCGATTTCTCACTCAACTCATTTCGTGTTATACCGATTCTCATACGAACTATACCGTATCTCGAGATATCCGACTTCTCGATATTACTTACTAACTTTCATTCTGAGTATATATCATATTATTATAAAACATGCTTGCTAGATTCATACTGACTCACCTCTCGACTTCTAAATTCTTTCTTCTATACATCACGGTATTTACTATATCGATTACTAACTTGCCGAATTAATTAGCTTTACATACCTTTCGCTTCGCATTTCCCGACTAACTCGGCGTAGCTCGGGCCAAGCATTCGCTATTTATCCCAACCGCATTCATATATATATATATATATCAATTAGAATTAAATACAAATATTCTGTAAGAAAATCTCACTTTCAATATATATATAGCTCAAACATTGGCTTATCGAAAAATTGCCGAAAACTCTCGTTATTTCTCAAAATTCCAGAAGGGAGAAATACTCACTTTAAGGCTAGGAGTATATTCACACCAATTTGGAGCAATTCCACTTACCTTACGCTTGGTAGCACCCACTTCCATTCGCCTACGAATTTCACGAAACTAAATCCGTAGGAATGCTCCTACTACTTAATACCTCGCATTCGGAGTTAATTTGAGTTTGGACCGCTTGACTACAGAATCTGATGAATATTATAAGAAATCCTCGTTCTCCTCGTTTTACTTCGTGTTCCTCTCGGAAATTATATGATGAAATGATGATAAAAACCAAGTTGGAGGCTTTATACTTGGGGCTGCATCTCACCTCCATGACACGCCGTATCACGGAGCCTAGCCTCGTGACACGCCGTATCGTGGAGGTGAGCCTCGTGACACTCGGCCATCGCGAGAGTGTCTTCCACCCTTCTCTGTGATGGTTCGACGTGTAACTTATCCTGGCTTTCTCCGGCCTTTTCCTAGTATGTATGGCACTCAAAACTTCTTAACCAACATGCGAATAGAGGGCAATCTACATGTCTAGAATTTACGAGGTGTTACATTCTCCCCTTAAGAACATTCGTCCTCGAATGTAAAACTTCTATTTATAGGATTTCTGCTTACTCAACTTATTTTTAGAAAATTTTTGAGTGTAGTCTCCCTGCATTACGGACTATCTCAAGAACCCAAATACGTAAAAGTCCAATACAGTACTCCAAACGATACTATAGTATCCATCTCATAAAAGACTAGAGTCGACTATCTCATTTATACATATACTATAAGGCACTATATAAAATAACAATACTAACATACCTTTGACTCACTAGGCTTGAAACAAGTGAGGATATTCCGATTTTCATATCTTCCTCTCGTTTCCTGAAGTCATCTCTTCTGCTCCTATTACACCACATCACTCTGACAGACGCAATATCTTGGTTCTCAATCTACGAATCATTCCTCTGGGTCTTCCAAGATAGCTACCGAAACCTCTTCATAGGCCGCCTTCTTCCCAGAATCTCGACATCCTTGACTGGGACAACTCGCTACAGGGTCTCCTATGCACTTCTCAGCATAGATGGGCATGGAAAATCGGGATGAACGGGATTCCTAATTCTCGGAGGCAAGTTCACCTGTATTCCACTCGGCCTACTCTCCGCCGAATCCGATAAGGCCCAACGAATCTTGGGCTAAGCTTACTCTCTTACCGAATCTCATCACCCTTTTATCGAGATACTTTCGTAAATACCTGGCCATTCACATCAAATTCCGTGTCTCGCGCGCCGTACACGCATATGATTTTGGCAGCCTGCGCGCCGCAGGCGTTCTCGATGTTTTTACCTTCTCCTCTCGATCGTTGAATATCTGGCCCACCGCCGACTCTCCCACTTCAAAACCAAACAACTAGTGATCTCGCATTTTCGCCATATACAATGCCTCAAAGGGCGCTTATCCGGATAGCCGAGGATAACTATTATTATAAGCAAACTCAATTAGTGGCAAATGCTCATCCCAACTACCTCCAAAATCTAGCACACATGCCCGTAGCATGTCCTCTGGCATCCGAATAGTGCGTCACTCGTCCATCCGTTCGAGGGTGGAATGCCGGCTCAAACAATCTCAAGGCTTCCTTAATTCTCCAAATGACCGCCAAAATCTAGCTGTAAATTGTACTCCTCTATCAGAGATAATAGATAATGAACATGTAATCTAACTATTTCTCCGATATACACCCGGCATAATCCTCTGGGCAGAAAGTAGCTTTCATCGGCGGAAGTGGGCCGATTTCGCGCCTCATTCAACTATTACCCAAATGGAGTCATGTCTATGTCTCGCACGGGTAATCCTCAAGTACAAAGTCCATGTTCACCTTTCCCATTTCCGTAGAGGCACAACTATGTCCCGAGTCAATCCGCCCGTTTCGGTGTTCCGCTTTTTTACATGTTGGCAAAGTAGACACACACAAATTTTGCTATTTCCTCTTTCATACTTGGCCACCAGTAGATCTCCTTGATATCGTGGTACAATTTCGTCGCGCTGGGTGGAGAGAATAGCGTAATGTACTCATTCATAATTTGGTCATGAGTCTCAAATATCCGGAACACAGAGGCGGCCCTTACATCGCAAACTTCATTCTCGCTATTCGAAATTCACGTTCCTTGGCCGAATTTTCGTCCTTAAGCCGGGACTAGGTCAGATCTATATTGCCGTTTTACCTCCACAACTAATGACGACACACCCCTGTTCACCACGCCTTTTGTCCTCTCGTTTCGCTACACGAACGCGCTAGGGTCAAGCACTTGATGTATTTCTTCGACCAACCCCCGCCGCCGGGTCAGAATACCAAACTTCCCATTAATTTATGGCCGAGAGCATCTCGCTACTACATTGGCTTTTCCCCGATGATACAAAATTTCCATGTCTTAATCTTTCAATAATTCCAACCAGCCGACATCAAGCGCAAATTCAACTCTCTCCGAAGTTAAGATATACCGTGTGCTCTGACTGCGGAAAATATCCACATGGATGCCATACAAGTAATGTCTCCATATCTTTAAGGCGTGATCAATCAAGCACCTGTGTCAGGGGTAGGGTAATTCTTTTCGTGTTTCCTACCGCTCCGGAAGCATACGCAATCACTTTACCGTGCTGCATCAACACACAACCCAACCCAATACTCGATGCGTCACAATACACCTAATAACCCTCTCGTGCCTTCCTAGCTAACACCGGAGCGGAGGTTAATTTGTCTTTAAGTTCTGAAAACTCGCCACATGCTCGTCCACCGAAACTTTACTTCTTCGCGCGCCTTAGTCGCAGGGTGCCACTATAGTGGAGAAATCCTCAACAAATCTTCGTAATATCCGGCTAATCCCAGTAAACTGCGGACTTCGGTTTGAGTGGTAGGTCTAGGCCATGTTTTGATCGGCTTCTATTTTCTCGCGTCAACTCGTATACCAAAGATCCGACAAAATATGCCCGAAGAAGGCTAGTCGAGTTCACTGCACTACATTTGGAGAACTTAGCATATAATCAAGGCCCCTAAGAATTGAGCATTGCCCGTAAATGAGCTCCTGGTTCGCTCAAAGCAGAATACACTGTAAAATCATCGATAAATACTTTATCACGCACTGTGTCCGTGTATGGCCTAAAGGTGCCGTTCATCAAGTCCATAATGCAAGGTTCACAACCCAAAGGACATAACTAGGAATTCAAAGTGGCCATATCGCGTCCTCGAAGGCCTGCTGGGAATGTCTCTTCATGAACTCGAACCCGATGATATTCGACCATAATTCAATCTTGAGAAATATTTGCCCCCGTAATCGATCAAACAAATCATCTATTCTCGGGAAGCGCACATTTATTCTTGATCAGAACCTTATTCACCGCTGCATCTATACACACATGGAAATGTAGCCATCTTACTTTCTCACAAATAGAACCGGCGCACCCACGGTGAAGTACTGCTTGATAAAGCCCTTATCTAACAAACTTCAGCTGCTCCTTTAATTCTCTGAGCTCAATATGAGAGCTACGATACTGAGGGATTGATATGTGGGCCGAGTGCCCGGTAGCAAGTCGATTGCAAAAATCTATTTCCTTTCGGGAATACCAATTAGCTCGTCTAGAAATACATCAAAAATTCATTCACTACCTAAAAAGACCGGGAGGCCGGGACTCTACCCGAACATCCCGAACCCCGACTCAGGTGGCAAATACATCCCTTAGCTATCAACTTCTCGCCCCGAAGGTAGGAAATAAACCTACCTTTTTAGCGTAGCCGTGCCGCCCTTCCACCGCTCTTTGGAAAGTGGAATCGGACTGCCTTGGTCCAACATTCTACTTTGGCATAGCACGACACCAACCAATTATACCATAATGGCACAAATCAATCATCTCAGTCTCTACTGCAGACTACCAGAAGTCCGACGATCGCAATCTCTACTCAGACACCTCGATAAATTCTCGCTAGCTATAATGGAGTCACCGATGTAGATAACGAGAAGGGATGTGTCAGAATACCTGGTGCAACACCGAACTTTTGAGCCACAAATGGGGTAAATATAGACAAAAGTGGGACCCCTGGATCACCGCACATAAGCGTGGCATGAGCAAATAGTCAACATATCTGTTACCACATCTCGGAGACGCCGAGTCCTCGTCTCCCCTGTAATGCATAGGTACCGCTGAGCCCGCACCGAACTAGAGGCCTGCGATCTACCCTCAACCTCTACCTCGCCGAACCTAAGGGCCTACGCTCGAGGCCGGCTGGAGCTCAGGGCCTCGCTGCATCCCCGCCCCGGCTATCTCGCTACCTGCCTCGGCTTCACATCTCTCATCATGTGCCCCTCCCGCCCGCATATGTAACATCCCGAGAGCCATATCTACAAGCTCCGATGTGAGGTCGGCTGCAAATAGGCGCGTGGTGGGGGTGTGTATCTGCTCGCTCTACCTCCCGTTGAGGTGAATCTCACTGCTCGAGAACCGCCACCGGCCTCTCGACCGCCCGACGAATAAATCTACTCTCTCGCCGCTTGGTGGAGGTAGGGGCTAGGGGGGCTCTGCTCCGATGCCCTGGGGCCGGGTCCTCTCAAATCTTCCCTCTCGTATCTCATCTCGATCTATCCTCGCGTTCGCTCCTTTTTTTGTCTACCGGCCCCGTTTCCGCTCGTCTAAGGCCTCAATAGTCTCGGGCAAAGGCCCCACTCCAGGCAATGTCCATATCTTTCCCGTAATGTAGCCGGCCATGCATTCTCAATGTATTTCGGTTCAAACCCATAATAAACCGTGGACTTCGGATGGCATGGTGTCCACAAAGCCGGAGCATAGCGGGCTAAGGAGTCAAATAAGGCATATTCTCATACGCTCCGCCTCGGCTTCCAAGTGCAAGAATCGATCATCCGGGCCTCGGCCGGATCTCCCGCGGGCAAATAACGATCCGTAGAAGGCCTCTTAGAAGCCGGACCAGGCCCAGGCAACATCTCTCCCTCGATACCTTTCCCAACTCTCGTACCATAGTACAGCAATGTCTCGCAACCGGAATAATGCAATCTCAACCGAGCCTCGTAAGGTGCTGCTATGCATTACCCGAAGACATTCGCATCTCTGCTTGTGAAACTCGGGGTCCTCTCGCCCGATTTTGACCCCGTGAACTGTGGGGGACCAATGCCAAAATTTCCGACTCCTCAAACTTCCGCATTCACTTTATGGTTTCGGGCTGTTGTGTGGCAATTAACCAGGCTTGAGTGGCCATCATTTGTGCCAACATAACAATCAAGACGCGAACTTCCTCGGGCCTGATGGTGGGTAGGCAATGTGAGCTATCGAAGGCCAGTGTCTTTCCGAATGGCTCTCAGAGATGGGGACCGCCGAGAAGGCCGTGATGATGCCTCTATATCGCCCCTCGCATCGTAGATGATTTTAAATGCAAGTCGGTGTATCCGCGGTGCTCTCTCCCCGCCGTGGTATCCAACCTTTCTACCCGTGGTGTGGTGTCGCGTCCGCTATTTTTATCTCGTAGACAAAGAATATGATAAGTTTTAAGAACTAATCTCTATACTCTGCATCGTTCTATGGCACCACTTAATAGACAAAAAAGAGTAACCATCCAATATGCCTGGTGCCTCCTCGCCATAAGATGCGGTAAAAATAACACATCCATAGACAAGACTTACTTAGCACGACTCTAAGTGCACTGACACGACCAAGTTCGATACCAAGTTTGTCACATCCCGCCTTGGGGGCATGACCTGCACTCCGGTGCCCTCGCAGACCCGAACCGCATCAAGCGAGCCTAAGCACATCCGGTGCTGGATCGGCTCTAACTTAGATTCACGTAATCAACTGCTATATAACGGCCGTAAAACATACCTCTCCGCCGACTATAGGCCTATAGCCACCGTACTATAACATCGCCTAACCGTAATCACATTTATATAGGAAAACCTATGCGTCTAATATGCCACCATGTCAGTTTGAATATTCCTAAATCTCGTATAACAAATGCCGAACTACGTGACCGGCAAGGTGATCTACTACTAATCGGATACGGCCCTACATGGCCAACATAACAATGTAATACTAAACAAATAAACATACACAATTACTCCACACGACGCACAACTAACCACAAAAGGAGATATATATACACAATCAAGTAAAGCCTATAAGAATATCTGATAAGATGGCTCTGATAGGGCCCCGACCTACCCGTACTATAAACAAAAGAAAATGATGTAAACTCTTCGAATATCAAGCTCCTGATGACAAAGGGAGCCGATGACCTACGCCGGCTAGGATCAGCGAGGGACGGCTCCGTCTATAGGTACCGTAGGCAGTAATGCACGCCTAAACGGCGTCCTCTGTACCGAGTATGCAAAGCAACCGAACATAATCAATATAAGTAACATAACTAGAAATTTCCCGAATGCAGGAAGTATCTCGAAATCGTCTGACCGATGAAATCTCGAAACAAGCGAGCCCGTACGAGAGTAAGGTAGGAGCATACTTGTCGTCATGGCGACCGCTGCCCATCGCCCAATAGATATCAAGTATATAGATATATATAACAAAACAAGGACCTATACCAAATTTCATAAGCTAGAAGGTGCCAACCAACACACAATCTATATACCCCCTACCCGAGTCAAACCATCCAAAATAAATCACCCACTGGGCCACTAACTACGAGCACTTACCAAATTTCCCCTTGGGTTCTGCAGCCGGCTATGGCCTCTCGACTATAATCGTGTCTCGAGTCCGTGAGGACTCCCGTAACCGTAATCGTAATCCAGATTCGTATCTCAGACTGTGAATTCGCCCTGGCGCAAGCGCACAACAGGTAAGCTATACCGCCATGCTAATCACCCGATATGGGGAATGCCGTATCCATCTTCGGCCCTACTGGGACGACATGCCACTCCTTGGAGTGACGTGATCCTCAACCTCTCTCGTCGACTAGGCTATTAACTCAGGCTAGCGAGGACGCTTCCAAGGGTGCCCTCATAGCACAAACAGTCTCAAGAAACAATAATCACATATAACAAGCATGTTTGATTCAAAATACTATCCGTATTCTCGATTTCTCATTTTGAACTCGCTTTCTGTTATAATCGATTCTCATACCGAACTATACCGTATCCGAAATATCATCTCGACTGGGTTTCCAATATTGCTTTACTAACTTTCATTCGGGTAATATATCATATTATAAAACATGCTTGCTAGATTCATACCGACTCAATTCTCGACTTTTGGAATTCTTTCTTCTATACATCACGGTATTTACTTATACCGGATTACTAACTGTCAAGGAATTAGCTTCTTTACATACCTTTCGCTTTGGATTTCACGACTAACCGGCGTAGCTCTACAAGACTTCAAGTATTTATCCCAACCGCATTCATATATATATCAATTAGAATTAAATACGCTAATATTCTCGTAAGAAAATATCACTACTTTCATTATATATATAGCCAAACATTGGCTTATCTAAAAACGGCCGAAAACTCGCTATTTCTCGAAAGTCCGGAAGGGAGAAATACTCACTTTAAGGCTAGGAGTATATTCACACCAATTTGAGCAACTTGACTTACCTTAGCTCGGTAGCACGACGATTCACACCGACCTCACGAAACTAAATCCAGAGGAATGTTCTTACCGCTTAATACCTTGGTATCTGGAGTTAATTTGGAGTTTGACCGTTGACTGCACCTACCTAATATTATAAGAAATCCTCATTCTCCCCGTTTTTACTTCGTGTTCTCGGAAATTATATGATGAAATGATGACAAACCGAAGTCGGAGGCTTTATATTTAAGCCGCACTCACCTCCGTGAAACGTTGTGTATCGGCGGTGAGGTGAGCCTCCGTGACACTCGGCCACGCGAGGAGGTCCGCTGCACCCTTCTCTTGTGATGGTTCGACGTGTCACTTATCCGGTCTTTCCCGGGCCTTTTCCTAGCATGTATGGCATTCAAAACTCTTAACCAACATGCGAATAGCCATCTACATGTTGAGAATTTACGGGGTGTAACACTGCGCATGTTCACCAACATTCAAGGACGAATTTTCCCGAGGAGATATTGTAACACCCTCAAAAGTTCCCAAGATTTAAAACCCTGAGTTGAAATGAGCTCAACAAGAATCTGCAAAGTGGCCTCGTAATGACTCATCCAACGAGCCGTTAGTCCCTTCCGACGGGTCGTAGCGTTTGTTAGGTGGGAAAAAGTGGTTCCTGTCGTGGCAACGAATGGTCGTAACGGCTTGGCTGGAGCTAGTAACGACTCCGTGGTGTCAATTGTGGAAAGGCTCTTAAGGCTTGGACCAAAGGGGGTGATGGAAGGATTAGACGAAAGTTAGGGCGTGGCAACTACTCATCATGTCAATCATTAGATGGGATGAGCCGGGCCATGAGGCAGTTCCAAGTGTACCCGACGAGTGGGTTCAATGAGTCGCGCGTTAATGACTCCGTTACATCGGGTCATGGGATGAAGGAGCTAAATCCGTGCAAGCGCACTGAAGCACCTAACTAAGGTCACCACGCAGTCATGGTAAGGACCAATGACTCGTGTTGAGGGTCGTGGTCCCAAGTCGATGAATTTTTCATGTTTTCTCGTAGATAATTTGTAAAATCCTATGCTCCCATTTATTAAGTGGCATCATTTTTAAGCTGTAGGACGTTTTTAAGGCTTTTCTAAGCCTAATCTCTTATTTCTCTCAAAATACTCTCTCTCAAACCCTTCTTCCTCCCCTCTCTCAAGTTCAAGAACCCTTCAAGGATTTCAAGGTCAAGCTTAAGTGGGTGATTCCCGGCGTATACGGTCTTTCAATAAGGATAATCTTCTCATCTCAGCAGCAAAATATTTTTATCAAAATCCCAATTTCAACTAATCTAGAAAAGCATGATCTAGGGTTTGTCTGATGGGTAATTTCTTCTACATTTTCTTAAATGCTAGAATCTACTGTGATTATGAATTAATTAGGAATATAAATTAATAGGTGGTCTAACATTGTGTGTTAGATGATGAAAACATGAGTATAGAATGTCTTTTCACTGTTGCTCGAACATTGAATGGGATTTTTATTATTGTTCACTTGATTATCGTTGTAACTGTGTCCATGTTTAAAATATGTGAATATCGTATGATTATCCCTAATAACCCGATTATGCCATGGATAACTATGTTGAGATGAGTTTAGAGTTTATGGGCTTGAACAATTGAAAGTAAATTATGTCGTATCACTATGTTTTCGATGGAATTGATTGCATGAGGTGAATCTATGATAATGGCCTAATTATTGTATCTTTCTGATCAATTGGAGTAAATTAGAAATGGGTCTATGAAATGAAAATGTATGCTTCTCCCTTGATTTTGTTGTAAATGATGAGGTATGAGTTAAATGTATGGGTTGTCCGTAAATCCAAATAAATGAAGAATTGTATCTATGATAAAGTATGAATTGAACCTATTGACCATGCATGACCCTATGCTACATGCGTTGAACGAGATGAATTCGTAATTTGAATGTCTTGAAGTATAATGGATAATGTGAATCTATGGCATGCTTGTTAGTGCAAGATGTTTGAGAAAATATTGATTTGACTCCTGGACAATGTGAATTATGAAGATAAAGTAAGGAGAATGATACTGCATCGTTGGCTTGTGTGTGTGATTGAAGGTAGCCCTAATCCTATCGAACGAATGTTGTATGATGAAATCAAGCACGTTTCTCGTCTTCTGATTAGTTGTTGAAGTTTAGATTAGCCCTAGCCAGTTGGGATTCTCTTTAGCCGAGTATGCTTCCCTTAGTAATCGGGATTCTCTTAGCTTAGAATGTTTCCCTTAGTCAGCCGATTCTCTTTAGCTAAGAACGCTTCCCTTAGTCGGCCGATTCTCTTTTTGGCCGAGAACGTTTCCTTTGGTTAGCCGCCGACTTTATATCGAGCATACTCTCTTCGACAAAAAGAACTTTCTAGCCGAGAACGTTTCCCTTTTGACATTTAGTGGACGCTCCTGACTACGTGGACTCCCTAGACAAGCCAGACCTCTATGATATCGCTCACGACTTCGGTCCTCTATATTGGTTCGGGCTTATAACCTTGTGTATCGGTTGATCATATTTCGCAAATGCCCTTATAAAGTCTTTACATTAAAATGCGTATGTATATCTCATATAAGGTTGTTGTATCTCCTTTCGCCATATTATCATTAAAGTGTTTGGTTTATTTCCTTCGTACACTCCGCATGTTTTAGTTTATTTACGTTTCCCGCATACTCGCATACTTCAAGTACCACCGTATGCCTTTATGTGCTATATCGATTTATGATATAGACCTCGTGCCCCTGCACTCCACCATGGTTAGATACGCTTCGCCCTCTCTGGCTAGCAGAGTCCTCATCTCCCCCGATGACGTGATTTATGTTTACTTTTTCCTTATGTTTCAATTTTCAAACTTTAGAGTTAGTCAGGGACTTTTCCCAATAACGCATCGCTTAGTAGAAGGCTGCATTCTGTCTAGACATATGTAGCGTTGTATCTAAGTGTGGTTAAATTTTTCTTATGGTTTCTATTAGATTCTTGATATTAGCTTCCGCTTATTTATGTTGTTAGTCGCGTTTCTATTGTTATGTTATGCTTATGATTACGCCATGGGTCAACTTGGAGCCTTTCGGGGTTTCTTGTACCGTGTTACGACTAGGTGTAAACTTGGGTCGTGACATAGCTTGCTCCCCCGAACTGCAGCCAAAGATTCGCGGAAGTCGAGAGTGATCACTACTTGACCCTTTGCCGGGAACTTTCAAAGTTCCTATTCTTGGGCCTTCGTTTCCTTTTCCCCTGAATCTCCATCCATACTCGAACTACCAACTTAGGGCCGACTCCTCCTCGTGAAGTCTTGAACCCTAGTAGCTACCGCTCCAAGAGGGTTCAATGACATGATTGTTTACACGGTTAGGCCGAGTGGCCATGGATCGTATCAACATCCCCGAAGGCGGCCCCTAGCTCGCATCCATAACTTGCTCCGAACTTAGATCCACGAAGTTGGTGGGGCCGGCTGATTCCCATTGGTCATTTGAGGAGACATGTTTCTTCACACGCGTATAACATGAGTTAAAGTATAGAGAGACATTTCATCGAACGACATAAATTATGAAAAGAAGCAATATTTCTAAAAATATCTATCCTATTCGTCATAAGTGTGGCGCGCTTCACACCCATGAAAAAGACTCCACTTAACACAACTTTTAGACCTAATGCACTCATACCATGTTTGTCACAACCCCAACATTGGCCCAGACGAGACGCAGAGAAAGAATCTCGAGAGGCTCCAAGTCAACCCATGGCATGAACATGACATCTAAATCTCAACATAATAATGCAAAATTATAACATATATAATAGTGGAAGTCTGAAATATAATAGCATAACATATCAATACATAACACAATTATGAAGCTAATACATACTATGTTTGGATAGTTCTACACATACGACGAGCTGATGGGACAAGACCCAACTAATTCACTAAAACCGAAACTAAAGATACCGAGTACAACATAAAAGGGTCCTCAAAGGATGAAGATTCACCAACTCGGCCGGGAGATGCTACTGCAGGATCCGGCTAACGACGGATTGGAACTTGAATAAGCCTGAGCTCCTCAGATTATGAAACGAGCAACATAGAGTATGGCCAATACATGGAATGTACCGAGTATAAGGGAAGTAAAAACCGCTAAGTAAGTAAAATCGTAGATCACGCATATCATAAAATATTTCATCATAAGATTATGAGAGTTGGGCTTGCATGCTAGTATTCGAAAAAGACATGATTTAAACATAATCAATATCATAATCAATTGAATGACCCAAAGTCAAACTGAGCTATTCATAAGTAAAACTGAACATTAGGTCAAACTCTACCGAAAACATAATATCATGACCGATGAACATGCATAATCGAAATCATGAGGAATAATGGGAGACTCTTATATAACCGACATTACCACGATGGGAGCTTAGGTGGTCCTCACTATTACACTAAAGTGGGCGTAGCCATCCAAACCCTTCCAGGGCTATCAAGCTTAAGGCCCTTCTGTGGCGAGGGAAAAAGCTCATAGGAGAGGTCTCAAATAATCAACTACCTACATTAGCGTGTAGTTTTGAGGCAATGTGGTTGATCAACCCTAGCCTATTCGGTGCTAGACACTACTCCCAAAAATATGCATATTCTTCCATCATTTTTTCCAATGGGCCAACCATCTTGCGATGAAGCTAAATCATAATAATACATTCATAATCTGAAAACATATCATGAGGAGCTTTGGCGCATCCATACCATAAGCTAAAAAGGGAGTCTGTGACTCCAAAGCCATGTGATAAGCTATAACATGAAATTGAAGTAAATCATGAATCGCATTTCTGATACGGGCTTGCCCAAACTCAAACATGCTTTGAAATAGATTCGATATTCAAATTCATGAATTTAAACATGGGTAATTCGAAATCATACTTTCATCATGTACATCTCATCATACTTGAAAACGTGTATCATAATATCAACCTTTCATGAACTTTCATAATTGGGCATCACAATTGTAAGACTTTGAAATCATATAAATTTGTAATTGAAAATATTATAAAACATTCCCATGAATCTTAAACAATATTGGAAACATGAATAGAATTTACCATGATAGATTCCTAGAGCATTTTACAAATTGTTAAAACCCCATAGATTCATCAACTAGAATTTCCATGAATTTGAGAAGAAATTGGGCATGGGAGTGGATGGATACATCCATTCATAACCCTATATACCTGGGTATTTCTGATTTCTCAACCTTCTTGAATTCCCAAGGATGAATTGGTAGAAGACTTGATGAATTTCTAAGCTTGATCACCCTTAGAACTTCTAGGCTTACATGCATGGATATGGATAGGTTTAGGAATGAGAAAAAAACCCTCTTCAAACACACTCATCTGGAGCTTAAACAATTTAGTTTAGGTCTTAAGGACTTAGGAATTACGTAAAAGCCCTTACTAAATTCGGCAGAAAAAGCATACCGCGCCCCAACAAGGGACCGGATGACTTCGGTTACCGATGACCACGAGCCGTGGCTTGCTTCCATTACTAACACCGGGAAACTATGCCTCTCTCAGCTGGTCACTATGAGGGACACAACAACTGTGGTACCCACCCACTCGTGGTGACCAAGTCGTGATCAACAAGGCCTCACCACACCTCACGCTCGACTCCTAACCACTGCATCGACTCCACGCTCAAGCTGGCCCCGACCACGATTCGTGGCATGTATCAGTAAACCACCAATACACAAAATCCAACCAACTTTCCTCCACTCATGAGTCATCTAACAAGTCGTGGGTGTACCTCACGCGTCATTGGACTACTCATCCCGTGACCCCATTTAAATTCTTGTTTTTCTCCATTTCAACCCCTAGTATGATCTAGACTTAGGGTGTATTACATTCAACTTATAAGGGAGAGGCTGAAAATAGCCGTAGTCATCAAAAGTCGTATGTGGATGTTAGCTGAGAGAGCTTGAGTTTGAAGGATGATTGGGTGTTCTTGGAAGGTATCTTCCACGAAGAGGGTAATAAGTTTGTAAAGAAAGGGAAGCTTAGTCCCCTCGGAGTATGTTGGTCCCTACCATATTATGAGACGTGTTGGCAAATGGGCTCTGCGAGTTAGAGCTACCAGTGGAGTTGGCTTTGGCAGACATTCGATTTTCAATATGTCATTGTTAAATAAGTGCATAGGTGATCCGACTTTTGGGTTATTTGGTGAAGAGTATGGTGTGAAGGATAACCTTAGCTATGAGGAGATGCTAGTTGAGATTCTTGACCCTCGATTCTCGGTTGAGAAATAAATAAGTAGCTTCAAGTAGTTCTCGTGGAGAAATCAACTTGTTGAGGGAGCTACATGGGAAGCCAAAGTAGATATGATGACTAAATACCCACATCTTTTCCCTTTCGCCGCTCCAACTTGATGTACCAATTTTCCTCCTTAGTACTCTCTATTCGCTCATGTCTAGTTCATTTTCCCAGTTTCTTTCATGTTAGGAGCATGTATGTAGACTTTAATTCAATTACCATGTATTTCAATTTTGAGTCGGGCCACTTCATCAAGCAAATTTTCGTATATTTAGTATTTGGGATGGCGCCTTTCCTGATTATTCAAGATGTTTACCCATATTCAAAAAGGAATTCTCCCAAGGGGGAGATATTATAATACCCCGAAAGTTCAAAGACGTGACTCGGTGGTCGAACAGAAAGTGTGAAAATTTTGCATAACTCATAGAACAATTCTGTCGTGTGACTCATATAAAGTGGCCACCCAATGAGTCGCGGGAGTTGACTCATCAAAGGGAGGTGCTGCTGAGGAGTCGTGGGTCGTGGGGGTGATCACGGATGGAGCCACGAGTTGTGGTGTCACTCACGACTCGTAAAGTGAGTCATGGTCATGATGGTTGAGTTGGCTGTCGAAATCTAAGAAGGTCACGAGTCTAATTCTCCACTTTGTACTCATCCAATGGATCGTTTGTTGGCTAGTGTAAAGGGCACTAGCGACAATGAAAGGGAAGTAACGAGTCACCCTTTGGCACGACTCGTTATTTCAGTCATTAGGTGAAGCAATCCAGCAAAGAGTAGAAGGTGTCCAATGGTGACAATAAGAGAGGACAACGAGTCATCCTCAGTAGGCGACTCATCCAATCCTCATTGGGACCGGTAGTGTTAATTTTCCCTGCGAAATTAGTAAGGGTGTTTTCGTACTCCTAAGCTCCTAAGCCCTAAAATACATCATTTTAAGCTCTATTAGAAGGGCTTTGAAGAAGGTTTATCCTATTCTAAATCACTCTCCCATGCATGCAAGCTTAGAGGGTTCCATTAGATCAAGTCTAAGCACTTTCCAAGTTCTTCCCTAAATCTCTTCTACTTAAAGGAAGGGTGTAGAATCACTACCTGTGCATGTAGGGTCATAAATGAGAGTTTTCCCCTTCACTTAATGTCCAAATCGCTTCTCAAGTTCATGAATTCAAGTGTATGGATACTATGGGTTTTAACCCAAGTTTATGAAATTCTATGTTTAATCTACGGGTTAATTCCTTCACAAGCTTATCAAAATGATGTTTTAAGATTCATGGGTAGGTTTTATACTCTTGATTACACCTGATTTCAAGTTTTAAGAACATGATACCAAATTATGCAAGTTTCATGAAAAGTCGAGTTTATGATCTATGTTTTCAAGTATCATAAGATGTTTAGCATGAAAGAATATTTATGAGTTACCCATGAATATATTTATGATTTTTCTTATGATGTCTATCTCATGCAAGCATGATGTTTAGATTTAGATAAGCCCACTCAAGTTAAGCATGATTTCATGATTTAGCTCAACACAAGTCAAGTTATCTCAAGTTTTGGAGTAAAGACTCCCATACGTTAAGATTTAAGTTATGTTTTGATATATGATTATATGATACTATATATGTTTTTTGGAGTAGTGTTCAAAGACCGAGTAGGCTAGGGTTCTAAGGTTCCCCAGTCTTATAAACAAAGCGCCAATGTAGGTATACTTTGGGGCCTCTCGCGAGCGTTTACTCCCAAGGGCACACTCATGAAATCACACCCAATTCTTCTCCCCGGCAAGACTTAGATGACCCTCCTCCACATGGGCAAGATATGGGATCATCATGCACTCATATGTGGTGGTTGTCGCCAAGACGAGTCTCCTATTATTCCTCATGATTTCAGTAATACATACACTATAAGATATTATATCATGTTTTCAAAAAGTTTGACCTAATGATCAGCTTTTTATGAGCTTTTATCTACGATTTTCGTATAAGGTAAGCCATATGCACTTATTTCGCTTTTTTTTGTCTATTCATGTTTTCGCATATCAACATGCAACCTTTACTCTCAAAATCTTATGATGTTATAACTTAATATATGCATGATTTCAGCTTTTACTTACTTAGCCTATTTTACTTTCCTGCATACTCGCACATTCCAAGTACCGAATGCCACTCTATGTGTCATTTCATGATACAAAGCTCGCATTCGACTCGCCCGCCGCTACCTGGCCTCTAGAGTTTATCCTGCATGTGCCTATGTTGGTGAGTCCTCCTCCTTTGAGGACCTTTAGTTAGTTGAGTGTTGTTATTTTCGCTTAAACTTCTAGTGAGCTAGTTGGGGTGTTGTCCCATGAGCTTGTTAGTATGTTAGAAGCTTTTCAATCATAGAGTTGTATATTCAACTTCGGATTTAGTGTTTTGATATTTCCGTTGGTTAGATGTTTTGACGTTTTTGCTTATGTTGAGCTTTTAGTTATCATGTTCATGCCATGGGTTTGACTTGGAGCCATTTATGGTTCTTGATTCCGTGTCTTGATCTCGGGGCTCTATGTTTGGGTCGTGACATATTCATCATAAGATGAACATAAAGACCCAAGATTTAGAAATAGAATCATATAATGTACCATTTTTGAAATCATAAGTGAAAACTCATAAAATCAATAATGGGTCAAATATGCTATAAAACATAATATCATAAGACATGAACATAAGTAACTAAAAACATGAGTAACAATGGGGAGACCGGTCATGCACCGATACTATCAAGGTAGAGTTTACGTGATGCCTCAACTATCTCTCTCAAGTGTGCGTGAGCCATCCTAAGCCTTGCCAGCAAAGAACAATGGGGGTGTGATATCACTGTGTGCCTCGTGTGGGAGAAACACTCTCTTGAGATGTCCCAAATAAGAATATATACCTACGGTGGCGTGTAGTTTATGAGACCGGTCCTCGTAATCCCTAGCCTACTTAGTACTAGACACTACTCCCAAAACATGTATATAGCTCATAATTATCTTTTCAAAATATAGCTTAAATTTGAACATTGGGAGTCTTGATTCCAAAATATCTCTTTAAAACTTATCTTGTAATTCTTGGCTAAAATCATGATACACATACTTAACTTTACATGGGCTTGCCCAAATCATGAAATCATAAGTCTAAGAATTCAGGTCTATGCATATTTTGACAATTCATCATACTAAAATCATGAACTAATAAGCTTGAAATTCATAAATCATACATAATAGGGATCGTGGGGAAGCTAATTTCTTGAGAGTGTCCCAAATAAGAATATATACCTACGATGACGTGTAGTTTATGAGTCCGGGTCCCCAAATCTCTGTCCTACTTGGTGCTAGACACGATTCCCAAAACATGTATATAGCTCATAATTTTTTTAAAATATAACTTAAATATGAACATTGGGAGTCTTGACCGCAAAATATCTCTTTAAAACTATATCTTTTAAGTCTTGGCTAAAATCATGATAAACATACTTAACTATACATGGGCTTGCCCAAATCATGAAATCATAAGTTAAAAGTTTATAATATTCATGCATATTTTGATAATTCATTATGTTTCGAAATCATGGGTTAATAAGCTTGAAATTCATAAATCATACATAATAGGGTATAATCTTCATAAATTTGAAATCATGAATTAGTAAGTAAATTGAGAGTCAAATTCGCCCTAATAGCCATAAATCATCAATTGAAATATGAGAGAATTGAACCCATAGAGATATCATGAAAAATTGCATGGAATGGGGTTAAACCCTAAAATTTCATAATTTAGAACTTGAGAAGTAGAAATCATGAATTTGACTTGAAAGAGGCATGAGGATGGAAGAATTTCCTGCTCATAACTCTATATACCTGGATTGATGATCCCTTGACTTGTCTTGAAGTCCCAAGGAAGATTTGGAAGAGCTTAGAGAAGAACCCTAGTTCCTTTCTTAAGAGAAAATCCAACTATTGATCTTTTTTGAGAGAGGATTAGGCTAGGGTTAATGCCTTTAATTTACCTTTGTGCGTACTCTCAAATGATATCATTTAGAAGTTAAAAGCAGAGGAGTTTACCAAAATACCTCAAACTCGCTGAAAAAAAGACCTAAACCTGAAACCAATGACCAAAGGGACGATCATTGGCTGATGGGATGACCCCGTACTGCATTTGTCCAATGCCCGGTGCCGTTTCACCAAATTGCTCATAACCATTTACTCCAAACTCGATTGATGCAAGGTCAGATGCGCTGGAAAGAAGACTCAAGGGCTTCACTTGACGTTTTGAATCACCCAAAAACACTTCGAAAAATGAGATTTGGGCTCCTTTTCAAGTTAACCTTGTAAGAACTTATACGAAAACTCAATTCCAGAAGAAAGCTCTCAACTCTACTTCTAGGCCGGGAGGTTCCTTATGACCTCAATTTGCATCCAATGAACTTCTTACACTTAAGAATTAATATTAACACCTTATTTCATAAATCCATCAGGTTTGGGTCTATCAACATACTAGAACTGCTACAAACTTAGCTCGAAAATTGAGGCATTATAATATCTCAACTAACGACTGAAACGATGATTTGTACCATCATATTATGACTCGTACAAGTCTTTATAGATATTGATCATCCTCGATAAAAATTCTCTAAACTCCTTTCTTTGACTTCGCAAGACTCATACCACCGGTATAACTTAGGATCCCGTCAGGGTTTCTCATGTTTCCTCTGAATTACTCTCTAAACCTGATTCAACAACTCCAAACAATGATTTGTACAATCAAACAATGGTCTGTACAATCCACTCATTGGTTTCGACCATTTTTTGAAAACTCGCCGAATCAAATAAAGCACAACCAACGACCCGTTAATTCCTACAACAAATCGTACTGAGGTTTGTTGTTTAGTTTTGGTGTTTTATTGTACTATTTTCTATTGTAAGTATTGGGTCTGATATAAGGGTTTTCTGGATATTACAATATCTTCTCTCGCTGGGAACATTCGTCCTCGAATGTGGGCTAACCAAATAAAGGCTAAGGAAAGAGATGCAATCCCAAAACCGAATAACTATACAGAGAACTCAGGAGGATCGCTGTTTAACATGAAACACATGATCGAACTAAACTTCATGAAATGTACATGCATGCTAAGACATGAAAGGAACTGAGAGACATGAACTTGGCATGAAACTAAATGGAGTGCTCAAGAGGAAAGTGGTACCTCAAGATGGAATGAAATCAAAGGGAAATGATGCAGATCTAGCCATCATGTCTTCTTCGCTTCCAATGTAGCTCCCTTAACTATCTAATTTCTCCACAAAACCTTCACCGGCTACCTCCTTATTCCTCTACTTGCGACTCGATGATCAAGGATCTCAACCGATACCTCCTCGTTGGTAAGACTATCCTTCATATCGCCTCCCTACCGAAACAAGTACGCTTGATCACAAAGGCACTTCTTCAAAAAAGTACACATGAAAACTCGATGCACCCAAGCTAATCCCGCTGCAACTCTAACTCATAGGCCATATTGCCAACAAGTCTCGTAATCATAAGGATCAACATATCTAGGGACAAACCTCATAACTCTCTTCATGGGAAACTTCAAAACACCCAATCATCGTCCAAAACCCAAGATCTCTCCTCCTAACATCTCGTATAATATTTCTTTCGCTTTGTGCTATTTTCAGCCTATCCTTAATAAGTCGAGCTTCCATAGACTCATGAACCGAACCTGGTCATATCAACATAGCCTCACTTTCTCGAACCATTCGATAGGTGAACCTACACTCTCTACCCATAAAGAGCCTCAAATGGGAGCCACTTGAATACCGGAATGGGAACCTATCAGGTTGTCCCCGATGAGAGGCAAATGACTCCGTGCCCCAACTACCTTAAAAAACAATCCACAAGCTCTCAACATATCCTTTAGATTCTGAAATGGCCCTGCTCATCCTAACCATCTATCTGCCTAAAGGGTGAAAAGCCGTGTTAAGCTTCACCCGAGCACCAAGACCCTTTCCCGAATCAGACCAAAACCGAGACATGAATTATGATGGACAAAGGAACTCTATTCAACCGAACTAACCCCAAATGTAAAATCTAGCATAATCATTTACCGACTCTGGTTATTCGGTCCACTATTACCCATATAAAATTGTGCCGTTGGCATGTCTAAGGCGATCCCGTGATCAAACTCCATATTTATCTCTTCCCACTTCCAAACAGAATACTCGATACCCTAAAGCACACCTCCCGGTCTTTGATGCTTAACCTCCTCATCCTATACTCCTCCCATGCTTAAGCCTAACTTAGCTAGACCTCTTGCACTCCAAAGTTATTTCCCCATGAATACTACTTGCCTTTGTCATGACAATCGTCGACCTTAAGTTCAAATCTAGAAATGCCTCGGTCACACAACACAATGTGGTTCACCGATACACCACCTTATCCAAGTCTATCATTATAATCATCTTGGAGGTTCCTCTCGGCTTATACTACCCAAGAACCTTCCCGCCTCCCCCGCCTAACTAATAACTCCGTACTTCCTAACTTCACCTAGAGGGCATATAAGGCATGAATAAGAAGTTACCCAATGCATATAATGTAATCATCATTTTTGTCAAGGGGGAACATTCATAGGGCTTAGAGTAAGGAAATTGTGAGCATAAATCGGGCCCTAGAAATTTAAGCCGGGCATGTATCCGATATAGCACGATCTTAAGTGAGCCGCAAAGAAATTCTCAAGGATCGAGTTCATAGGGCTGGGCATATTGGGAGCATGAGTTTGCATACATAAAAAGTTTTATGACATGCGTTGGGACTATAGAGTCATGGAGTAAGACCGACCGCCTGTGAATAAGCGATTACCTATCATTCTCGGGAATATGAATAGTAAGCATGAGTAGAGTGTAACATCGATCGAAACATAAGGGAAAACATCTGAATAGGAATGGGTCGATACCCCCTAGATATTATTTCTAGAACTTCCTTACTAGAAAGCTCAAGATTGACGGCCCTTCACTTCCTACCATCTCCCCATAGTTTAAAGCCATCATTCTAAAGCTCTTGGATCCTTTCATGCCAGGCTAATATCACTAGCTCCAGCTTGCTCATTCACCTCCAAATCTATCACTCGAAGACTTTATACTTTTATCATCATTTTGCACCATCTACTAGACAAGTCCCATACTATAATGTTAAAAGGAGTTTTATACTTTACTATGCCCCCGGCCTATCAACATGATAGGATCAACTTGAAAGGCTCATGACTTACCTGTGACTACACCTAGCGAGCTCTATTGATCCTGTGGCTATCCACTACCTCGGCACCATCCGATGCGCCCGCCGAGGTGGGTGAGCCGTTGGAGCTACCGAAGAGGTGGCCTGGGCTATATCTCGCCCTGCTTGGCTGCCGGGTAAACTTTGAGTGATCGAGGTTTCCACAATTAGCAAGCATCTCGAACCCATCAAGCACTTTCCTAAGTGGTTGTTCTCACATTCTATGCAAGCTAGATATGTAATCTCCCTTACCATGGACCTTACTCTCCTAAATCTTAGGGCCAAACTCTATGCTCCTTTGCTCTCTCTTCTGTCCTAGTAGTGGGACTGACCGATGAAGGTGCCGGGAACCAATGATCTTCGTTGAAGCCGTGCGATTCCTACCACCTAACCATTGTTGGGAAATCACAAATTGCCGCTCGGCCCTCTCATTCTCCCTTGTTCTTTCCTTAAACCTTTCGCCCGTCTTCAAATCATGAATTTGGGAGGACTCTTCTTAGTGAAGTCTCATATCCTATTAATTGTGGTACCTCTAATAGAGTTCGGCATGTGACCGACTTTTGTGTTGCTTCAGTGGTTATGGCCTATACAACACTCCTGTATAGCCTCAGCCGTGCTTCTCCGTCACTTTCCCACCAAGGGGGCTTAATGGAGTTGGTGGGGCTGTAGATTTCGCTGTCAAGCTTCCTCTTCCACTATGTATTCTCGGGAGGCATTATCGCAATCAGGTATAACACATGTTGGAAGAGAATAGAGAGTTGAACTTCATAGCACGAGATAGATCATGAAAGAAGGAAAGCCTTAAAACGCCTTATAGCCTTCTTCGCATAAGTGTGACACACTTCACACCCATGAAAAAGATTCTACTTAACGCGACTTTCAGATAAATTCTAGAAACACCTAATCTAATGCTATGAGTACTAAATTTGTCATGACCCGAGCATGGACTCCTGACGAGACATGGGACCCAAAACCATAAATGGCTCCAAGCTAACCCATGGTGTGGCATATTACTAACACAATATAACTTATAAGGAAAACTCGGTGCAATAATCTAACCAAAATGTAAGATATTCCCTTATGGATAACAAGATAATGTGATAATGTAAACATTGAGTCACAAGTCGAACATGCTAACTCTATGTCTAAAAGCCTCTACTACCTGATGAGCTAGCCGGGACAAGCTCACCAACTCCAAATTCAAAACCAAAACGAGGTAAAAGAGCCGAAATGAAGTAGATAACTTTAGTCCTCAAAAAAATGAGGACTAACCCCTTTAGTTGATCAAGCTTGAAATGTTTCTAACTATGGGCTGAGTCTGCGTATGGATCTATATCATGAAACAATAAAACTTAGAGTATGTGGTCGCGCATTTTGAATGTACCGAGTATGTAAGATGAGTAAAATATGCTAGTAAAATGATTGTTTGAAATCATGAATATTAAACAAGACAGAATGCGAGAGAGTAAGGATAACATCCTAAAACCATATTCCCCGAAGTAATCATGATCATGAGAGTAAGGACAACATAATAAAAATCATATTCCTAACGTAATCATTATCATGAGATATTCATCATAAGATGGACATATTGACCCAAGGTTTAGAAATAGAAATTATATAATGTACCATACTTCTTGAAATCATAAGTGAAAACTTATAAAACTGTCAATGGGTCAAATATGCTATAAAACATAATATCATAAGTAATAAAACATGAGGAATAATGGGAGACTCACATAACCAATACCATCACGATAGAGATTACGTTGATGCCCCAACTATCTCTCTCTAATGCAAGGCAGCCATCCTAAGTCTTGCCGTAGAAAAGAACAATGTTGGTGTGATATCACAAGTGTGCTCTGGGGAAGCACTCTCTCGAGAGGCCCCAAATAAGAATATATACCTATGGTATCGTATAGTTTATGAGATTGGGGTCCTCGTAATTTGGCCTACTCGGTGCTAGACACTACTCCGAAAACATGTATAAAACTCATAATTATATTCTCAAAATATAGCTTAAATCTAAACATTGCGATTCTTGAATCAAAAAAATCTCTTTAAAGTTGATCTTGTAAGCCTTGAATAAAATCACGATAAACATACTTAACTTTACATGGGCTTTCCCAAACTTAAAATTCATATCTAAGAATTCATAATGTTCATTCATACTTTCATAATTCATCATACTAGAAATCATGGTCTCATAAGCTTGAAATTTATAAATCATGCCTAATAGGGTATAATCTTCATAAACTTGAAATCATGAATTAGCAAATTGGAGAGTCAAATCTGTCCTAATGTACATTAATCATCAATTGAAACATGAGCTTAATTGAACCCATAGAGATATCATAAAAAAATGCATGGAATGAGGTTATACCCTAAAATTTCACAAATATGAACTTGAGAAGTAGAAATCATGAATTTGGAATTGAAAGGGGAATGAGAGTGGAAAAATTTCCATTTTTAACCCTACATACCCGAGTGCTGATGATCTCGTAACTTGTCTGAAGACCCAAGAAAGATTTGGAAGAGCTTGAAGAAGAACTCCTAGCTCCTTTCTTGAGAGAAAATCCAACTATCTATTTTGGAGAGAGTGAGGATTTAGGCTAGGTTAATCCCTTTAATCGTACCTTTAGGAAGCCCAAAAATGACGTCATTTAGGAGATAAAAGCATAGGAATTTACCAAAACACCCCCAAACTACCCAAAAAGACCTAAAACTGGAAGAACCAACGACCAAAGGGACGGTTTATTAGTTGGATAGGATCACCCGTATTGAGGTTCGGGCCCAATGCCCGGTGTCAAGCCACTAAATCAAGCCATAATCCTTATTTCGAACTCCACCGATGCAAGGTCAATGCGTTAGAAATAAGAATTGAAGGGCTTCAATTTTATGGGTTGAATTATCCAAAACTACTTTGCAAAATGGGAGATATGGTCGTTAGAAGTTGAACCTTGTAAGAACTTCTATACGAAAATTCAATTCCGCATTTAAGACTCTCAACTTAACTTTGTACTAGAGGTTCCTTATGACCTTAATTTTCATCCTATGCACTTCTTACACTTAGAATTGATCTAACACCTTGCTTCGCATAAGTTCATCTGCCCTAGTCTATCCATACCCTAGAATAGTTCAAACTTAGCCCGAAATTTTGAGGCATTACAATATCTTAACTAACGACCTAAACGATGATTCATACCATCATATTATGACTTATATTATGTCTTTTAGCTAATGATCCTCCCTTGAAAAACATTCTCCGAACTACCTTCCTACGAATTCTTCTGAAGATGACCCATACCACTGCATGGGTCGTGATCCTATCGTAGTTTCTCATGTTGCCTCCAAATTACTCTTTAAATCTAATTCAACGACTTCCAAAACAATGAATCAGACAAATAAACAATGATCCGTATTAACCACTCATCGAAGGTTGGACTAATTTTTTTGACAAACAATGAACTCAACAATAGGCACAACTCAAAGATTCGTTGTTCCTAAGCAACGAATCGTACTAAAGTTCATTGTTTGGTTTTGGTGTTGTTTTCTCGTCGTAAGATGGGGTTTGACGAAGGAACTTTTAGGGTATTACGATGTATGTATCCCTAAATATAATTATAAGTGTGTTTATACCTTATGTGTCTTCATGTGTACACCCCACTACCCACACCTCTCTTTAATTATAATTTGGATTCACAAGAAATAGACCTGTGACTAATGTCTTACATGTATTGAGAACCGATGAGCATGATTGAACAATGGTCTTTAGACAAAGGATAATGATATAAATTATGGTGGTATAACTATGTTGCTTGAATGAGCTCAAATTGATTAAAACCGTAAATATTAATTCATGAATTAAAAGTGCAATTGTGATAATAAATGTGTACTTGTGATTTATCCTATGGGATAAATATGTGAGATTATGATGAAACATGTTGATGAATGATGGATGGTACATCCTTATCCCAAGATGAGAGGTTCATATCCATGGGGAGCATATAGGCATAAATACTGAAGACGAAAGTGGCTAGGGTGCTCAAGGTAAATATAGGGGCGAGCGGTGTTGGTGATATAAGTGGCTCATGCTTGAGGTGAAAATCCAAATGAGCTATTATGATATGAGTCGCTCATTCCTGATAGGAGCATCCGAACGAGTAGATGAGCTGTGGAGAAGGTACTACGCCAATACAATACATAGATTTCTGAGACCTCTATAGGTTATGATTGGAAGACAGTGTCGACCCTCTTGGCATGCGTGTACTCAAAGGTATAGATTTATGACAAATATACATATATACGTATATATACACGATGTATCAACATGATTCAGGTATGATATGGAATATAGATATGATACAGATATACCAATATGATATAGTTATGATACGAGGTGATATTGATATGGTATACAAATGTATATAGAGAGAGATTGATGGGGTGCGGATATACATGTATCTTATCTTGAATATGGACATGATTCCATTAATCTCATTGATTATTTTACGCTAAAAATTTACTTGTGTTGGCTTGGCAACTGTTTGAGGATTGTATATTAATATATATTTACACATATTCTATGATTTATTGTTATGGTTTGGCTGAGGCGAATTATTTGATCTATGTTGGTCTTATCGCTACCTCATAATATGTATATAGCAGCTGCTTCATGCGTCGATCGTCCCGATGGTGAGAAATACCTATTTCAATAAAGGATAGAGTTAGGGTTCTTAATATAATGACATAGTATATTGATGGTTAGTAATGGTTAATTAATGGATAACCAAAGGTCATTAATATGTTATACTCCAAGCCCAAAGATCGTAATTCGGAATTGAAAGGGATAAAATTGGAAAATTTGCACTGTGTCACAAAATGAGTTGTTTTGTGACTCGTGGGGAGGGACACGAGCCGTGGGAGGTGACTCGTGGTGAAGCACGGGGTTGAGTTAAAAGAAGTAGTGAAGCCGGATCATCTGCCACGCATCACCGGTCAGATCAAGCCCCACAACTTGTCAAGTCGGCTGCGGGCCAAGGGAATTAAGAAGGGGGAAAAGTGAAAGGCAAGCAGCACCTAATCTGATAGACCCCCACGAATCGTGGTCGACACCACGACTCATTGAGTGGATCATGGTCATTAGATATAAAGATCGGGGTCGGCAAGCAATGGGGATAATGAGTGGTTGACACCGAGCAATCTTACTCGTGGGATGGCCCATTACGAGTTTCAGGTGAAATTTGGTAGTTTACCCGGGACTCCAGGTAACGACTGGTGCTAGGTGATGAATTGCTAGGTCCCTCGTGGGGACCGACGAGCAGTTATTTTCTCATAAATTATTAAGGGTATTCTCATCATTCCTTTGCTCTAAGGTCCTATATTATGTCGCTTTAAGTTATTTATGTATTAAGGTAGTTTAAGCGATTCTAACCTATTCAAATCCCATGCATGCAAGTTAGAGAGGAGATCAAGCCATATCCCTTCCAATTTTCACTCAAATCCTTCTTGGGCAATTAGGAAAGTGTAAGAATAGGCTATAATCAGGTATATAGGGTTATGAGTGGGTATTTTCATTCACACCCGTGCCCAATCTCTGCTAATTCATGAAGTTTTGTTTAAAAATCTTATGGGTTTTTTCCCTAAATCTTATGAAATACTAATGATCTATCTATGTGTTACTACTTCTCATGTTTTACATCATATTTTATAAATCATGATTAGATTTTACCATTTATTTCAATTATAAATTTATTAATTTCAATTTCTATTAAATTATGTCTAATTATGCATGTTCAATGATGAACCGAGTTATGATTTCTACCTTTATTTTTGATGTTCTTAAACCCATCCTGATTTATGTGTTATGATATGGATTTATTCAAATGCCCATTATGAATTTATGATTCAAAAGCATATACATGATTTACAAGTATGCGTGAACCTTATCATTTACGATTTATGATTTTGGCCGACTCCACTGCCTTGCACGTTTAGTTAACGTATTTGCGCTATAATTATCATGTTTAACTAGCCCATGAATCTCTACGCATGTTGACCTATGAGCACTATATATGTTTTGGGAGTAGTATTAACACCGAGTAGGTCTGGGGTCTGTGTTTTTCCTCGAATCTCAAAACTACGTGCCACCATAGGACATGGTGGGACCTCTCTTGAGACTATCCCCTTTTTTCCCAAATGGGGCCTTTCATGTGTGATATCACGCCCATGGTTATACCCTTGTCAAGGTATGAACACCCTCCGACTAGGAATTTACAAGTCGATCCCCATGTATGCTCATGTGGGTTATGTCGCTATAAAAATCTCCTGTTCCTCATGATTTATGCATGGTTATATTCATATGGTTTTGGCTCAAGTCATGTTAAATAAAGTTCTTCCCTTATTATTATGCCCATGGTGAATTTACGGATGCTTTGAAAACCTTGAGCCTTATATTCCACTATGATATTTATGTTATGAGCATGTTGTCCTACTCTTACACACTTTGGATATATTTTAAAAAGTGTCCTGCTTTATCACCTTGCATACTCGCATATTCCAATGCACGATCGCATACTCTATGCTATATCATCATGATACGTGCCCCACTCAAACTCATCCTCGTTTATCCACCTTTCAAAGTTAGCATCCTACGCTTGTGGCGAGTCCTCATCTCGAGGACCAAGCTTATCCATTTCTCATGTATGTTTTGTTTCCTATACTTGCTTGGTTAGTTGGGGTGTTGTCCCACCATCCCATCAGATATGTTAGAGGCTTTATCATGTGTAGTCTCTACCATATGCATTTCAATTATGTTCCACTTTCTATATATAAAAGCCGCTGTTATGCTTCCTATGTTATTACGTTGAGTATATCCTTTTATTGATTGAGTTAGATGTATGCTCACACCATGGGCCCACTTGGAGTCTCTGGGGCTCCTCTTTTGTCCCATGTTACGATTCAGTCTACTTTCTGGTCGTGACATAATATCATGTTGACCTGGCCAAATGAGCCTTTTTGCAATCCAAAATCATCAGTTAATGGTAATTGATGTGAAGGAATGAGTAAGGCTTTGTCATAGTTTTTTAAAAGTGTGTGGAAGAAGAGAAGGTTCCAAAGGGAAACGCAGCTACCGCGAGATAGGGTATTATTGCAATGACCAAGTTCCACCGTCGGTGGAGACCGCCGTAGTGTGCAAGTGACTACAACAATGAGATAAGGAAATAGAGTGGAGGCTTGTGATTAATGGCTAGAGTCCCGAGGGAAGGCACAAGAATATTGTTTGAATTATATTAGAATTGATAAAGTGATTGATGAATTTGATTTGATGTAATTGTATGTTAGAATTGTTAGATTGGTTAATCTATTGCGTGTTGATTATATACTATCAGTATTTAACTAGTTTTAGAAGTCGACCGATGATGCCTACTATATGTGTGGTGTACTTATATTATCTTGCTACACCTTTTATGGGTGTAGGCTTGCATGTGTGACAGCCTCCTCATGATTTGACGTGGTATATCAAGACGCCTTCGCATTCTCTCTCGCAGCGAATATTTCGAGTGTAGCTCTTATACCCGTTCAGACTAGATCTTGGGAGAGCTATGGTATTGGAAAATTTTTATTATATAGACCTGTCCAAATGATTAAAATAATGGGATGAGTTATTTCACATATTAATTATGTAACTGAGGTTTACTATTAAAAAGGTTTTTAAAAAAAGAGGTTCTCCCTTCAAACTAGAGTCGATGTTGGTGCCTACATGATCCTCCAGAATGGGTCATGTCAAGTTGGTATACAAACATCTAGGTTACCGATCTCACAAGTACAAGATCAATGTCGAGTAGTGTCTCTACAAACCGGTGTGTGTGTAGATGTCCACATCTAATCCTCAAGGAGCCTTGAGGCATCTAGCCTTTATTTCTTTCCCTATCGTGCCGTCCGGTAATTATACTGCTAGATTCCAATTGGTATCCGGAGAATTCCAATTAGTATCTCAAGAAGCTCACTAGTATCTACGAAATTCACTTGGTATCTCGCATGTAACCATATGAAAGTGTTGGAATGAGTAGTGTGAAAATAATGGTAATGAACAAGGGATAGGTTGTACTAAAAGCTTAGCGGCCCGTGAAAAAGCCATTCTATCTAGCGAGTTTTGCATAGCGAGATGAATCCCGCTTACAACGAACTCGCTCAAAGAAGAGATTGTCTCAGTCATAGGGCTCCGCGCGTGCAAAAAACAACCACCGCAAAGGATGAATTATTAGGCGTAATTTCAAATCCCCGCTTGTGGAAATTCAACTAAATTCAAAAGTTTTGAAACGAAAATACATGCGAGTTAGTGAGATTATATAATAGGCAAAAATGTATTATTATTCAAATGCCCCAAATGTGCACTGCATTTCAAAAACAAAAAATAATTAAAAATTATCCAACAAGAGCAGTATGGTAATACCAACATACAACCCTACCGTACTAGAAAGCGACTGAGACACGGACCGGGAAGGGAGATGCACTATGGCTCGCTTCTAGAGGCCTCGGCCATTATTGTTGTCCTCGCTTCGTCGTGAGTCCTTTCCTTGAACCCACCGAGGAAGGAGAATTGCCGTATCAGCTCTTTTTGGGACATCGTGGATATCTTAGCACTAGGAAAAAAGTATGGAGGATTTCCTTCACCCTTCCACATGTGATAAACAGTTTATCCTGTGATCGTCTACTTTCCTCTTCTCCTTCTCTAGATCCTTCTAGAGCTCCACTTGGGCCCGGACGAGGAAAGAATTAACCCCTTATACACCTCGTGTCCGCAATAGCCGCAATGCATGGAGTGCTACTCCTCGAAAGGTCTCGGGAAACCTCCCAAAGAACTCCTTCATTGCGGCCCTCTCTGCTCTATCCTTGAAAGGGTCCGGTGGGCCTAGAAGAGCTAGCCCTATCACCTCGACCATTGCTATCCTCATCATATGAATCTACCTTTCTCTTCTTGGCTCTCGTACAGGCACCTTTCACCCTAAAGGGTTCAAAGGGCACATCATAGGTGACTATGCTATCCCTCACCTCCCTGCGTACTCTGGCATGCTTGTAAAGTATAGTAATGAGAGAGGGAAATGGCAAAAGTCGATCCCACTTTTTGCTGCAAATACCTCCACTCCTCCACCACCGAGACCTCACATCACTAGCACTTGGTCTCATAATTCATTCCACCACCAAAGGCTCGAGGATAAGTCACGCGCCGACATTGGTGAATGGACGTATCCACCGGGAAACCGTGCTTGGCCACCAAGCCTCGGTAGTGAAATGGGTATCTCGATGCCCAGATGAGTAATGCTCCTGAGTCGAGGCTCTCTTCTCCTCCACCACCGCATTATCCACGAGCCACTACCCATTACCTTCCACATCCTTCTCCTTAAGATCGTCTCCGGGGATTTGGAAACCCCAACACTTCATTGATAAAGGCACCATGAAAGTGAATGACCCTCCACTGACATAAGAAATCGGGTCCGAGATGGACCAATTCATCGTGGGAAGGTGAGCATAAAACTCTCTCTACCCAATTTTTTTATTTTCCCCGGCATGGGATCTCACCGCAGATCTTCATCTTCATCCCAAGGAGCCTAGCGTAGAACTCTAATGCCTTTGCCACATCTTGCATAATGAAGCCCCACAGGCACTAAGCTCTTCACCGTAATACTCCTCGAAACCCTAAGATTCACCTATGAGTTGTAATGGAGAAAAACAATATTTTTCGCCATCAGCTGTGACGAGTCACCTAGTAACTCGAGGGCGACCACGCAGTCAGCTGAGTGACTCGTGGGAGGAGCTTGGATCGGGTGAGGAAATTTGAGGTTTGGTGTGACCATGGATATGACCACGAAGCCGTGGGTCAACACCACAATTTTTTGAATGGCTCGTGGTCAAGAGTTGACAAAGATTTAATGTTTGGCAAGGTGGGTAACGACTAGTCACCACGAGCCGTGGTGTCCCCCATGGTGACCAGTGTTGAGTTTTTCTAGTGCAGGTGAGGGGAGGTGACCACGGGTCGTGGTCACTGACGATGATCTGTCCAGTCTCTTATGTGGACTGGCAATGTGTTTTTCTTTGCGAATTTATTAAGGGCTTTTTTGTAATTTTAAAGCTCCTAAGGTCTAAACTATGTCCTTTTAAGCTCAGAATAGAGTGTTTTAAGAGGGGTAAGTTCATTTTAGTCTTATTCACTTCCATGCATGCAACTCTAGAAGCCCCTAAGGGTGATCAAGCCTAAATTCTTCAAGTTATTCCCCAAATTCTCTTTGGGCAATCAAGGAAGTTGTGAAATCAGATTTCTATATGTATGTAGGGTTATGAATGGGTGTAATTGTCCAAACCCATGCCCAATCCCCTCTCAATTCATGAAATTCTAGTTGATGAATCTATGGGTTTTTTACCCAACATGTGAATTCTCTAAGTTTCAATAATGGGTATGATCTAAGTATGTTTATAATGTTGAATTATGATTAATGGGCATATTTTTACAATGTTTTCAATTATAAATTATGTTTTTAAGTTTTATAAATTATGATGCCCATCCATGAAAGGTCATGAAAGTTGAGATCTATGAAATATGTATTCAAGAATGATAAGATGTTTATGAAGAAAGTATGATTTCGAATTACCCATGTCTATGCTTATGTTTTCAAATGATCAAGTCTATGTCAAGCATGTTTAAGTATTGGGCAAGCCTATACGATCAAGTATGTTTTGTGAACTTATCTAAACTTCATGTATTAGCTTACCACATGGATTTTGGAGTCTAGACTCCCACTATTTTCATCTTGTGGTATGGTTTGAGCCAAGGCTCCTCATGTTATGATTTTAGATTTATGCATGTATATTATGAGTTAGCTTCGTCTTTAAATGATGGTTTAGCTTCGTTGAATAACGATAGAGAGCATATGCATATTTTTGGGAGTAGTGTCTAGCACCGAGTATGCTAAGGGTCATTCAACCCTATACCTTAGAACAACGCGCCAACGTAGGTATGTTCAGATTATTTGGGACCTCACTTGTGAGCTTCCCCTGCCCCAAGGGGCCTTCAACTTGATATTGATGTCATGGTAGCGTCCTTAGCCCTGGAAAAGCTTTGGATGGCTCTGCCCACTTGACTGTGATAGTCGAGACCATGCAAGCTCTATCGTGGTAATGTCGGTTATATGACGAGTCTCTTATTATTCCTCATGATTTTAGTTATGCATGTTCATCAGTCATGATATTATGTTTCCAGCAGGTTTAACCCAATATTCAGTTTTACTTATGATTATCAATTTTCAGCTTTGGGTCATTTGATTTAGTTATGATATTCAGTTATGTTTAGATCATGATTTCAGAAAATAACATGCAATCCCTACTCTCAGAATTTTATCTTGATTATGTTTTTATGATATGCATGATTTATGATTTTACTTACTTAGCGGTTTCACTTAACTTACATACTCGGTACACTCCATGTACTAACCGCATACTTTATCGTTTCGTGATATAGGCTCGAATATTTAGGCTCATTCCATCATTGGCCAGACCTGTAGCTTTAGCACTTATCAGCCAGAGTGGTGAATCCTCATCATTTGAGGGCCTGTCCTTTCAGTTGTATCTAGTAATTTCAGTTTCAGACTTTAGTGAGTTAGTTGGGTCTTGTCCCATCAACTCGTCAGTAGTAGAGACTTTTCAGAAATAACATGTCATCAACTTCTATTTTGAATTATGTATTCCGATGTTATGAGACTATCAGACTTCCTCTATATTTATTATGTTGATCTTACATTTTATTATGATTGAGTTAGCTCATACGTTCATGCCATTGGTCGACTTGGAGCCTCTCAGTGTTCTTTGTCCCATGTTTCTATCTGGCCCTATGTTTGGGTTGTGACAAATTTGGTATTAGAGCATTAGGTTTTGAAGTGTCCTAGGGTGTCTGAAAGCTGCATTAAGTAGAGTCTTTTTCATGGGTGTGAAGTGTTCCACACTTATGATGAGGAGGCTATGAGACATTTTGGAAATATTCCCTTCTTTCGTGATCTATGTCGTGCAATGAAATGCCTCTCTATCCTTCTAACTCGTGCTATATGCATTTGTACAGTCATGCCTCCTCGCCGAGTTAATGAAAGAAGAAACGAGAATGGAGATGGCCACAAGAATGGCTATAGAGATGCGCACCCGCAGGCCCCACCAACCCATGAGGAGCATGTGCCCAAGCTGGTTGCCCACACTGAGTTCAGGGTATCCATTTAGATGCTAGCTCAGGCCCTGACCGCCCAGGTCAATCAATCGGCGGTAGCCCATGTCCCTTAGAATGGGAATAATCCGGTGGCACGAGTCAGAGATTTTCTGAGGATGAACCCTCCGGAGTTTCTTGGATCAAAGATGGATGAGGAACTACATGAGTTTATTGATGAGGTTCTGAAGATCACCTAGATCATGGGGGTGACTGGAGAGGAGTGCGCTGATCTAGCCTCGTATCAGTTAAAAAGGGTTGCGCACATCTGGTTCAAGCAATGGAATGATAGTAGGGCAGTTGGAGTAGGCTATATTGGTCGGGATGAGTTTCATGCCGCATTTTTGTGTTGGTTCTTCCCTCGTGAGATGAGGGAGATTAATGCAGCCGAGTTTATGAACCTAAAGCAAGGAAAAATGACAGTTCAGATGTATGCCTTGGAGTTCACTCGCTTGTCCAAGTATGCACCTGAGATGGTGTCAGATCACAGAGCCCGAGTGAGTCAGTTCGTGCATGGGATAGCAGACTACTTGGTTAAAGATTACTGGACTGTGATGCTGCATCAGGACATTGACTTTCCCTAGATAGTTCTGTACGCCCAGTAGATGGAGGCGGTACAGGTGAGTGAGAGGGAGGGGGATGCCAAGAAGGCTAGGACGGATACCTTTGGATTCTCCCAGCAGAGACCTAGTGGGCACCGTCAGCAGTCCCATCAGAGGTCTTCAGTCCCAACGCCTTTGTCTATGAGTGTTCCATCTAGATCAAGGAGCGATCAGAGGGGATAAACATCAGGCTCTAGAGGCTAGAGTAGCAGACTCGCAGAGACCAGGCCTCTAGAGTGTAGAAGATGTGGCCAGAGACACGTGGGTCAGTGCTTAGCAGATTCAGGTGCTTGTTTCGGGTGCAGGAAGCCCGAACATATGTTTAGGGATTGCCCAACTGCCAGACAGAGTCATGATAGGGGCTGAGGCCCAGCCTCTAGTTCAGCATCTCCAGCAGCACGCCCAGTGCAGCAGGGGGAATCTACTAGTGTGGGTGGTGG
>JACEIK010000520.1:355773-427228 GCA_018107945.1 Datura stramonium | reverse complement strand
CACATTTTCTACCAGTGAAAACCACAGACTTAATGGAGGATTATGCCAAGCTATGTATCCGATAGTTGGTTCAATTACATGGAGTTCCCTTGTCCATTATTTCAGACCAAGGTACTCAATTCACCTCTCAGTTTGTCGGTCTTTCATGAAAGGGCTTGGGACTCAAGTTAAGCTCAGCTTAGCATTTCATCAGCCGACTGATGGTCAAGCGGAATGGAAAATCCAGACGCTCGAGGACATGTTGATAGCACGTGTAATGGATTTTAAAGGTAGTTGGGATGATCACTTACCACTGATCAAGTTCGCTTACAATAACAGCTATCACTCCAGCATTTAGATGGCACCGTTTGAGGCTCTTTATGTGCGGAGGTGTAGATCGCCCATCAGATGGTTTGAGGTTGGTGAGGCAACTATGATACGGACAAATTTGGTTCATGAGTCTGTGGTGAAGGTTTAGTTGATAAGAGACAAGCTAAAAATTGCTCAGAATCATCAAAAGTCATATGCTGATGTGAGGAGGAGAGAGTTGGAGTTCGAGGTGGGCGATTATGTATTTCTGAAGGTATCTCCAATGAGAAGAGTAATGAAGTTTGGGAAGAAAGGAAAACTCAGTCCCCACTATGTTGGTCCCTATTGGATTGTGAGAAAAGTTGGTAAAGTAGCATATGAGCTGGAGTTGCCCTCAGAGTTGTCTTCTGTGCATCCTGTGTTTCATGTATCGCTTTTGAAGAAATGCTTGGGAGATCCAGCTCTAGCAACCCCAGTGGACAGTGTTGGTGTAAAAGATAGCTTTATCTATGAGGAGTTTCTAAGTGGAAATATTCGATCGTCAGGTTCAGAATCCAAGGAACAATGAAGTAGATTCAATTAAAGTATTATAGAGGAATCAACACATTGAAGGGGCTACCTGGAAAGCTGAAGCTGATATGATGGCTAAATACCAACACTTATTCTCTACAAGCTCAATTCCGACTTGAGGTATCAGTTTTTCCCTTTAACTCTATTTAGTATTCGTGTTCAAATAATGTGTTTAAGTTTCTTATATGTATATGGATGTGTATGTGAAGCATGAAATCAGTTTATCTATGTGATATGCATTAGAGATATTCATTCCGTTAATTTTTCGGGTTAAATGATCAGTATTGGGGTGTAATGATTGCATGTCTTATTTTTCTTCTTGTTTTCAACATTTGAGAATGAATTTTCCCAAGGGTGAGATATTTTAATACCCCCAAAATGCCTAAGATTAGACCCGAGATCAAAATTTGAAGTTGGCTGAAAAATTTGGAAAAACAACACAGGACGAGTGATGTAACAATTCGTGGTTTGAAACCACGAGCCATTGTTAGCAATTTTTGTTTGAGATTCCTGGTGGCAGTGGATTCAATGGGTGTTGTAACGACTCATTTCTTGTAACAACGGGTCATTGTTGGTGATCGTGGATGAGTACTGGTCTTGAGCATGGGGGATTGAGTGAGTCATTCTATGACTCATTTTGAACTATGACGATCTGTTGTCACTAATCGTTGTCTAGGTGGTCAGATCTCCAGTGGACTTAACAGATGGTTACCAAGACTCGTTGGAAGCAACCACGAGTCGTGGTAAGACCCGTTGTGAGGGAAGTTCAGAATCTTCAGGAAGGCAACCAACGATTTATACAACGACCCGTTAGACTAGACGACAACTCATCCTGTCGAGCCGTCATATGAATCTGGGATCAGGTCTTTGGCAGTGCTTATCACGGGCCATACCACGAGTCGTGGTAGCTTCCAACGACTCGTTGGTACGCCCGTTGGATTGACCTGTGCATAATTTTCTGGGTATTTTATTAAGGGTATTTTCGACCTTTCTAGTGCTCTAAGGCCCTAAACTACGCCGTTTTATGTATTTTCCTGTGCATGATAAGATAGGTTAAGTCCCTTTTTCTTATGCCATTCCTATGCATGAAAATTAAGAGAATTCTAGAGGGATCAAGCATAGATTCAAGCTTTTCCCTATCAATTCATCCTTGGGCATTCAAGAACTTTGAAATATGATCTTACCCAGGTATGTAGGGTTACGAATGGGTGTTTCCATTCAAACCCATGCCCATTATCTATTAATTCATGAAAATCTATCAAAAATATCATGGGGTTTTAATTCAAATCTTTTGGAATTTTAATGATTTACCAATGGTTTGTTTTAAATTGTGATTAAAATTATATTTTATGAATTATGCTTAGATTTTAGAACTATTTTGATTATCAAATTATTGATTTCGATTCCTACTAAATTAAGCCCAACATGATTTATGGTTAGAAATATGAATTTATACAATTACCCATCATGATTTGATGATCTACAAGTTATATATAAGATCTACAAGTATGCATGAAACCTATGATTCATGAATTATGTTTTGGCCGACTCAAAGGCTTTATGTCATTACTAGTTCACCTATGTACAAGAATGTTTATGATTATCATGATTTAGCTAGCCCATCAATTTATATATGTTATACTATGAGCACTATATATATTTTGGGAGTAGTATCGAACACCGAGTAGGTTCGGGCCTAGGTTCTTCCCTGGATCTCATAAATTACATGCCATCGTAGGTATGTTTGGACCTCCTTTGTGACTGTCCTCGGCGCAATTAGCCCTTTTCATGGTTATATCACTCTTTCATGGTCCTACCTTTGGCAAGGTACGGACACCCTCCCAACTAGGGTTACAAGTCAGGCTTCATGTGTGCTCATATGGGGTATATTGGTTAAGAGAATCTCCCACTATTCCTCATGATTTATGCATGTCTATGATGATGTATATTGGCTCGAGTCATGTTCCATAAAGCTTTTCTCTTATGATTATGATTACGATTCTATTATGAATGTTTTTTTTAAAAACCTTGAGCCTTATGTTATACTACGATATTTATGTTATGAGCATTCTGTCCTACACTTATGATCATTTATGAGTTTTTATATATTTTAAATGTCTGTTTTACCTACCTTGCATACTCGGTACATTCCACGTATTGACCGCATACTTTTTATGCTGTATCATTTCATGATACAAGACTCGGCTCTCAGGCTCATCCCCGTCAATAGTCCATTCAGAATTATCTATCAGCCATTTTTAGTGAGTTCTCATGTTCCTAAGGCCATATTTTTAGTCCTTGATGTTTCTTTTGTTTATGTTTTTGCCGGTTTAGTTGGGGATGTTGTCCCATCAACCCATCTAATATGATAGAGGCTTTCAGACTAATTGTAGTACTTAGCTGTTATGTATTTTAGTATGTTACTCTTATGAAGCTATGTTATGTTACATTATGTTTCCGCTATATCGTAAGTTCGGTATTTCTCTCTAAGTGATATGATGTTAGGTTGTGAAAGTTGAATGCCCTGAATGTTGTATGTGCTTTTTNGTATGTTACTCTTATGAAGCTATGTTATGTTACATTATGTTTCCGCTATATCGTAAGTTCGGTATTTCTCTCTAAGTGATATGATGTTAGATGAATTTTGACACCATGGGTCGATGTGGAGTCTCTTGGAACTCCTTGTCCCTTCGTACGATCCGGGTCTCCTTTCGGGTCGTGACTGTGTAGCAGCTGCCAACTAAGGGGAGGTTCAGGGTCCAATTACTGCCCTAGCTCAGGCCTATGTGGAGCTCCAGAAGGACTTGGAATGAGAGAGGAGGAGGCGGTATTCTGGGGACAAACTACTCATCTGGATGTGGAAGGAAATCAAGAAGATCCTTAAGACTCTCTCCTAGTTCTAGGACACCTCAGGCGACCAGGAAGGACCATCCTGAGTTCTTATTCCTCATCGTGTTCGAGGAAGGATCGGACGAGGATGCAAGTAGCAGTAGTGATGAGGCCTCCAGTTAGATAGGGCCGTAGTATCCCCCCTGTTATTGGCTTTTATAACCTATTTTTGGGCATCCCCCATTTGGGGCTTGTAAGAAGATATTTTCCTTTCTTGTTTTTGAATGTGGTGGATGCTAATACTTGTTTTCCTGGATTCCTGTTTGGCTTCCTCGGGCATTGTCCGTGTTTGGCTCCCTTTAATGATATTGCTGTTGTTCCCCTATATTCTCCTTGATTTGAATGACTTTACCACTTGATACTTATCATTACTATTCATAACAATGAATTTGGAATTAAAAACTATGGCATTCTGCCTAATCGTGTCCGTTGTATTGATTAATCTACCACGACAGTGTACCCGCTACGATGGGGAATCAATTGTTGTAGCAAGTCCGCTGCAGAGAGACATACCACGCTGCAGCGAAACTCGCTAAGCCAAACACTGCGGAGGTTCTTATTCCCCCAAATCACTCAAGTCGACCCCGCCCACCAGTTTTATTGCGTATTCTCAATAATTCTCACATAGTAAGATAACAATTAAGCCTGTCTAGATTCTAATTGGAATCCTCCAGATACCAATTAGACTCAACCTAGGCGATCGACATACCTGGACAGCACGATGGGATAGAAATGAAGCAAAAACATCCTAGATGCCTTACAACTTCCCAAAGATTATATGTGGACTTCTACACACCAATTGGCAGGAGTCTACTCAATATTGCTCTTGTACTTGTGAGATAGGTAACCTAGACACTCTGATACCAACTTGTCACGATCCCAAATTGGCTGATTGTGCGGGTACCTACATCAACTTTATTTGATAGGAGAGCCCTTTTCGGAACACTACATAAAATATGCAAAATTCTCATTAATTTACACGAATCAATAATATTTCGAAATATCAACAAAAATTTCCCCAAACCTTGACTCCCCCAAGATCTAGTCTAGACAGATACAAAAGCTCTAAATAGAATACCGACAAGATAAAATAACATAGCTTCATCTATGGAAAGAATACGATAGCTTATGCTGAGTACTCCACGTCAGGCTAAAAATAAAAACTTCAACTTGCCACAACCTACACCAAATAGGCGTAGCAAAGTAGTATCAGTACACCACACATACCGGTAGGCATCATCGGCTGACTAAGATTAGTTCACATAACAACATAATAATCAACATACAATCAACATTAATAACTTTAGCAACTACTTTGCTTATGCAACAATCCACTAAGTTTATTAGCTACATTGTCGTTTCTTACATCTCATCAAAGTTCATGAAACTGCCCTACCACTCTAGTCGTCCGTTAATATCTCAATCCGCCTCTGTCTTATCCCACTGCACTGAGTGTTTAGACTGCTATAATGGTCCTGCGACCGCGGCAATTTTCCTGCTGCAGTGGTGTTGCGCCCTTGCGCACGCGCAAGCGTACGCCGTCGTACAATTAATACAGTGGCTCTTTTAAGAGCCGAATGTCGAACCCATAGGGACTAGAATGGTTTAGCAAATATTCAAGTTCAAGTTTCAAGTTAACCTTCACAAGTGTTGATTTAAGAGATTTTGGATAATTATAATTAAATCTAGGGGTGATCACAAAACAATCGGGAAATAATACAAGAAGCAACTAGGTTAAGGCCTGATAATCATGCAATGCTACAATTCATAGTGGTTCAAGTATGAAAACTTTAGTTGTTGTCTCAAAGTTAAAATTTAGTGTTCATGGTCTCTCGAGCCTCTAAACACAACAAACTAGTCTCATACCTACATCATTGAGCAGGGATGTGATGTCCTAATTCTTGAGCAATTTAACTACATGGATGTGGTTTACGGGGTTTATGCCATTGATTATGGACTTTCGTACCTATATTAAGTTAACTTGACTTAGCTTCATGACTACTTCTACGAGCGGTGATGTGACAATTCTAAGTCGGTGTCAAGCTATCATCCCATTTTATTAACCAAGCAAGGCAAATTAGGTATAGTTTTTATCCTAACCGGGAATCCTTTCATAAAGATAAGAACTTTCTACCTACATTCATGTGTTCTACCCTAGGGTTACTCTTTCGAGCTGTTACCTAAGATTAATTAGTTTGTTTCTATGGTGATCAAGCATAAAAAAAATGGTAATTAAGAACGCAAGACAAAACAACAACTAAAAACTCAAACAAAAGATGAATTCATGCATTTACATTCATATCATGTTGCCTCAACCCTATAGGAAGGGTTTTAGCCACTCATGTTCGTGGAATTACTAAAAAACATAATTAAAGTATTGTACTTACAAGAGTAATTAAAAGAGAATGAAAAATAATGAACCCTAGGTGAAATTCTTCGCTTCTTCCTTCACTCCTTTCCGTTCTTCCCAAAATATTTTGTGATAAAATGATTTTTAGAGCTAAGTGTTTAATTTATACTAAGTGGGAAATTACAATTTTTGGCCGAGCATGGGACTTCTCCATGCCACGCTGCCTATAGAGCAGCAGCAGCTCTGTGGCATGGAGACATCGCGCATGCTCACTGGAATGTGTCTTCTTGGTAGGTCTTGTCCGAGGCACCTACGCATCACCCGGCGTGGAACGTCTCTGGTCGTGCCTTGCACTTTCCATGGCACGTTGCCCATTGCGCAGGGCATCTCCTGACAACTTCACTCGTGCGCGCACCCTGGGGCGTGGCACGCTGTTGGGCGCGGCTAGCCTTCCTTTGGCATGTCCACTTGCCTTCTTTTGCCATTTGATCTGAACTCCATTCCTTAACTTCGACCATCATTATTTAGTCCCTTTTATGCATTTTATACCTACAAAACAAAGACTAATCATGTTGGTTTGTTTATGCATGAAATTACACAAAATCACATGAGAATATAATAAATTAAATTGACAAACATGACTAAGATTAAGTTATAAAATAGCACTTGGGCACATAATTATGCCCAAGATCACTACCCCATACTTAAAGCATTGTTCATCCTCAAAAAACTCTATTACATCTCATTCCCATGAAGAACTCACACATAGATAATTGAAACAAGATGATTCAAGCTACGACTACTCCGATTGTTTTAGATAACAAGTTTAAAATAGAGCATGCAATATCTCACCATTAAATCCCCATATAACTATGTTAAAACTTCCTAGCCTCAAGAATCAACTCTTAAACTCAGCAAATCCATGCAAATTAACCAATTAAGACATCCGACCTGAATTTTATCCTTCGTCAACATGTTCCCTCACAACAAGAGAGTTACATATTTTTTCACTTGTAAGTTTTGAAATTATAACATGTATGGGTGCATGAATAAGAAATAAGCTCACTATCACAAAGAATTCACATGCAACATGTACTAACCCATAAGCTTGCCTTTAGTGTTTTACTCCATTAATTTAAGAATATTTTAAAGTAAGATCAAATAGGACTTAGTGGGTTGTAATGTAAGCTAAGGGACTAGTAGGTGCTATTTTGGCCAGTAATAGTGACTATCTTCCCTAAGAGTTGTTAATACATCACACTTTCATTACGAATATCTATTCCCTTACTTCACCTTTATTCTTTTCAACTCCCATTTTCCTCTTTGTTTTCCCATTTCCTGAGGCACACTTAAGCTATTAGTAAGGAGTACTTAAGCAATTTTTTTTGCTTTTTTACTCCCTACTAACTCTTATTCATTTTTAAACAAGTGCACCTCTAGTCTTTTCTTCAACTCCCACAACTACTATTTTCCTTCTTATTCCAACTTCTCACTCCTTCTTTTGCATTTTCACTTAAGCGCTTAGGAGTTTTGGATCAAATTCAAGGCTATTGAAAAGAAGGGTTTATGCTCATTTTGTGGCTAGCAAAAAATAGGATAATGGATCAACATGGCTCATTAGGATCATATATTAAAGGTAGGTAAAGCGATGGATAAAAATTGGGCTTATTCAAAGAAATGCCTAAATCATCTCCTACAATTGACATCCATCATTTCATTTTGTATACACACCAGGAAAGTTCTATACATTACACAATAGCATGGAATATTCAAAAAGCCTTACACTCATAGCATATGCTCAATTCAAGACAAATTCGATAGACTCTTAACTCAGCTAATCACAAGAATTCAGAATTAAGATTTAAGCACATAGAGTCATATGCAAGAAACTAGGTGTCTCAAACAAAGTTATACAACTGCTACACATGCATCAAAATTAAAAACACTTGCATCTTACAATCATGTATAGAACTCAACAAGAACATCAAGCTATTAATCAGCTAAGGGTTCTGAACATAAAAACCTATTGATTAAGTTTTCCTCAAGACGGTGGTCATACATCCATCCATGGTCGGGAAAAGTCCCAAGGGGGAGATGGTATGCTTCGGTACTAGGGTCACCTATGTGTCTCCGATGTTGATGATTTGAGGAGCCATATATTGCATGAGCCCCATGGTTCCTGGTATTTTATCCATCCAGGTGCCACCAAGTTGTATCGTGATTTATGAGAAATCTACTGGTGGGATAGCATGAGAAAGGATATTGCGGAATTCATAGCCAGATGCCCAAATTGTTAGCAAGTAAAGGTTGAACATCAAAGGATGGCAGGAGTACTTCAGGATATTAGCATTCTGTAACACCCAGGAAGTGTGTAAGAATAGTCCAGGGAGGTTGAAAGTTGAAAACTATAGAAATTGGGAAACATTTGCTAGACGGGCCATAGGACCACTCATGGTATAAAACCACAAGTCGTTATATGTGGTCGTGGTTAGGATCAGGCTGGGTGGCTGTGTGAACCACGGGAGACATGAAGACTCATTGAGCGAAACAACGAGTCGTCGTTGACAGTCAGTGGGAGGTTAGGTTCTTCGGGGAGGCATGCAACGGGAGAAACAACGGCCATTATAAGTAACCATGGGTTGTTGGTTGTGGTCTTTGTTAGAGGCTAATAATTTCTAGTGGAGGTGATAGGTTGATACCACGACTCATTGGAAGGAAACACGAGTTGTGGTGAGGTTCGTGGTAAGGGGGTTTAGATTTTATGATGAGAAACCAACGGACGATGTAACGGTGTGGTTTCGGAAGGGGACGGGTTGTCTGTCCATCCATTAGTTATTTAGAGAGAAGGCATTGACATCCCATTCAACGAGGGACATGACGGATTGGTGGTGGTTCCCGGCCCGTTGGTACTACTCGTAGAGTTTCCACCCATTGATTTTTATGGCATGTTCATTAAGGGTATTTTTGACTTTTCACATCCTCAGGCCTAAACAACGTCGTTTTGTCTTGGGAAAGATTTGGGTTTTAAGAGGATGACCTATTCAAGACTCCCTTTTATGCATGCAAGAACCTTGAGAGGGGATTCAAGGGGAAATTTCAAGCTTTTCACCTCTATTCCTTCAATTTCATTCTTGGGGTTTTAAGGAGGGTTAGGAGTTGATAATCCTAGGTATGTAAGTTCTTCAATGGGTGAGTCGTCCACACCCATGCTCTACTCCACTATTTTGCCAAATTTATTTAAATCTCATGGGTTTTATATTTGATTTGTATAAATTTAATGGTTTAATTATCGGTGTTGATTACACAGAAACACTATCATTATCTACTTATTTTGATCATCTTTGAGATTTAAATTGAGTATAATATTGTTGATTTTGAATTTCTAAACAATTAAGCTTGATTGCCTTAAATGCCCACATGATGAATGATTTATGATCCATTGATCCATATGAATTTTGATAAGCCCAACATGAATTATGAATTTGTTGCAATCTTATTATGTCATCTATTATGAACTGCCAATTTCAAGCTACATGCATGATCTTCAAGTAATGCATGAATTTTATGAATCATGGTATATTTTGGCGACCCATGAGCCTTAAGTCATGGCTAGTTCACGTATGTTCCAAACGCATGTTTATGATTATCATGATTTGACTAGCCCATGAACTCATGCATGTATTATTATGAGCGCTATATATGCCCCGGGAGTAGTATCGAACATCGAGTAGGTTGGAGTTCATGTTGACCCCCGGTCTCAAAACTCGTGCCACCGTAGGTATGATGGGACCACTTTCATGTTTTCCGGGCCCAATAGGCCATTTTCATGTGTGATCATGCCCTTCATGGTTCCTACCCTTGGCAAGGTACGAACAACCTTCCTACTAGGATTACAAGTCGGGCTTCATGTGTGCTCATATGGGGTATGTCGGTTAAGAGAATCTCCCACTACCCCTGTGGTTTATCTGTGATCTATAATTATGAATGTTGGCTCAAGTTATGCTAGATAAGGCTCTTCTATTAGGATTATGACTATGTTTACGTTACGAATGTTTTGAAAACTTTGAGCCTTATGTTATATTATGATAATTGCTGTTATGAGCATGTTATCCTGCTGAAATGATCACTTATGAGTTTTATACATATTTTAAATGTCTGTTTACTTACCTTGCATACCAGTACATTCCACGTGCGAGTGCATACTTTATATCTTTGTATCATCTCGTGATACAGGTCTAGTTCTCTGGCGCATCTTCAGCCGTAGATAGTCTCAGACATGCTTTGCGTATTTGGTGAGTCATCATGTTCCAAGGGCTACATATTCACACTCTATGTTATTCCTTCGGTTGGATGTTGGATTAGTTGAGAGTTGTCCTATCAATCAGCCTTTCATCTTAAATTTATCGGACTAAAAGTTATATTCCGTCGTATTGTATTAGTACTGTACTATTTTCCCTCATGTTATGTTATGATTACTTTCTCTATGATAAGTCTTTCGTTCATGTGATTGAATTATATATGCTCGTCATGGTTTGACTTAAGGTCTCTCGGGGCTCCTTGTCCCATGTCTATGATCTAGGTGTACGTTTGGGTGGTGACACATTCCTACTTGGAAGTGGGAAGAGATCAACATGGATTTCATAATAGGATTACCCCGTACCCACGCGAGCAATATGATTCCATTTGGGTGGTGGTATTTGGTTGACCAAGGTTGTACATTTTCTACTAGCAAAAACCACCGATTCAGCAGATTGATTGATAAGGGGCATATTTATATGCCAAATCGATACTCAAATGTATAGCTTTTGCCTTGTTTTTCTAATAATGTGTGTACATTCTCATGTAAATTGTACGGAAGTGTGATTTATACTAACCAACATGATTAGCGTTGTTTTGCAGGAAAAACATGCTTTGAGGAAGAAAAATGACATGTTGGGAGAATCGAAGATGCACTCGAGACGAGCAAGGAGCGGTTGGTGAAGCAAGGAACACAAGAGGCTCGCGATGGAGGCTGTGACACGCTGCCATCGCGGATGCACTACTACAGGAAGGAAAATTGCAATAGAATTCAGTGAGGGTGCGATCGGGCGTGCCACTGTTGGGATTAATTTCTCGGACTTTGCATTTCCGAGAGAGAGATTAAAAGCGTTGCACCGTGGCCGTTGGCTATGCTCCGCTGATGCATGCCGTGCCACGTTAGGCTTACAGGCGGACAATTTTGAAGGAAACTTCGGCGTTGCCTGTCAGTCACGGCAGTCTCCGAGTACTCACTCAACCGATAGTTAACTGATAATCAGGAATTTGTCCTAAGTACAAATAGAACACTTAGGTTCATTTTTAATTATTCGACTTGGTGGAGCAAGAACGTGGGTTACGGGCGGTTTGAGGACGAAAATTCTTAGGGTTTTCTCTATCCCTTTCTTATTCCTTTCAATTGTTTGCATGATTTCCATTCATTTAACGATGTTCAATCCACAAATGAGTGGCTAATTCTCTTTCTTCCTGAGGTTATGAACTATTGTGTTGAAATGTAATTATTGAATTGCTGGTTTATTTTATCTTTCTTCTATGGTTGTTCTATTTAATTCTTGTTCTTACTACGTTAATATCGGCCAATGTTAATGTAAATCCAAAAAGTCCGGTTTCACCCGAGGCAAGAAAGCTGAAAGTTGTGAATTAATAGGATATGATCTGTTCTTTGTTTGGGAAAATTGGGAATTGCTTTGCAGCCGGGGATAGAAATATACGAGGAGTCGAATTAGTCATGTGTGGAATCGGTTTCGTATAGCTAGAACTTGAATTTCTTCTTATCAAGAAAATGTAGGTGGAAGGATTATGATTCTTAAGTTAGGTTAAATACGAGTTTTAATCCATAGGCTAAGTTCCGACCCAACCGGGAGAAAGATAAACCATGTACATCAATAGTTCGTTTGTTTACATGTTCTTTGTAGCCTCGGCATGCTCACATTCATAGTTGAGACTCAGCTAGTATAGATAACTTAGTTTAATATAAAAATATATTTTCTAAAACACACAAACTTTTCTTCCTGCTTGTTGTCTTCATTGTTGTAGTTGTATTAAATGTAACACTTTGTAAAGGTTTCACCCGTATTCCTATTCACTGTGGGTTCGACATTAGGTTCTTAAAGAGCCCTTTGTATTACTTGTACGACCGTACACTTGCGGGCTCATCAAGTTTTGGCGCTAAGATTCTTAGGGAATAGGCAATTAGTGAAATTTTAATTTTTATTTTACGTGTTAGTTTGCTATTTCAATATTTTAGTGTTGACAACTTGGTCTTACTTTGTATTTCACGAAAAAACAGATTACGGTGAACAACGGCAAGGAACAAAGACTTGGTGGATCCATCCTTAGGCCAGGAAAGGCAGTTTCATCGCCAACGGAAAGCTCTAGAAGAGAAAGTTGCGGTGCTCGGACAAACTATTATGGAGCAACCACGAGAATCCACCAATCGTGCGGAAGCGTGCAAGTGGCCGAGTGCGCAGCTTGAGCCGGTTCGCGTGTGGCAATCCCGCCTTAAGTAATGTTACATCTAACGTGCATAGGCTGAGCCGGAGGAGTTCGGCTTAAGCAGAATGGTGCAGATTGCTGCACACAAGGCGGGCGGTTACGAGGTCTCCTCACGAGGGATCCTAACATCATGAGAATTTTCTAGAGATAAGTGACCTTTGTCCCATTTTGGGTGTCAACTGATTCACGTCGACTTACACTTTTCCCATGTTCACTTTTGGGAGATGCCAAGAGGTGGTGAAAATTTGAGCCATGGCCTTGTCACCTCATGGGATGATCTTGCAAAGAAGTTCTTGATCGATTCTTTCCCTCAGGTAAAGCGACAGGCTTAGAAGTCAAATTCTAAGTTTTAAACAAAGGAAGGAGAATGCAGCGTATCAAGCTTGGGAGAAGATTTAAATCATTGTTGAGGTGTCCTCATCACCATCAGTCCAAATGATAATGTGGTGCACACTTTTATAGAATGTTTGGAACCCCACACAAAAATTTCTTTGGATTCGAGGTAGGGGACAAGCTTTAGAAAAAGACTTACGGTATACTTTGTAATCGTATTTCACGGGAAATCGGAGTGGAATCGGACTCTTCAAGGGGAGGACGAGAAAGCAACTGAGTCTTGGAAGTGGATGAGTTTACAGCTATCGCTGCACGAATGAAATGCCTTGCAAAATCAATTGAACACCCCGCCCGGCAACATGAACTTGAGCCGATCTCAAGCCCCGGTGAATGCGGTGCGGCCCGGTTTGGTGTGAAGTGTGCGGGAGCAATGAACCTGGAGTGAGTGTTGTGGAGCAAATCCAGGACTCGGTGAACTGTCGGGAATGCACAAGGAGCAATCACCAACAGTATGGGAATAGCTACAACTCTAATTGGAGGAATCACCGAATTTCTCTTGGGGTAGCAACAACCATCGGGGGCGGAAGTTTGAGTCGGGGGATGCGGCGGAGTCAAGGAGAACCCGCAATTCTCCAGGAGCTGTCTGAAACATGGCTGCACCTCTTCCACCGCCATCACCCAGCGTTGAGAGATGTTCAAGCGGTGGTAGCTAGCCAAGCTCGGTGCGGGTGACTATGTCAAATTGGCGGGCGACGTCAAAAACATTCAGCTAGCTACCAAGGCCTTTGGAGTATCAATTTGGGCAATTTCTTGGAGCCCGAGGAACACCGGGCCTAGAGGAGGACTCCCCGGTGACACGGATCCCAACCCCAAGTAGGTAAATGCAGTGACCGAGGAGTGGTTGCGGTTGAAGGAGGTGGAACCGAAAGACCACCTCAGCAGGTCGGGGAGTAACGAAGCGAGAGGAAGCGAGAATGATGAGAGGAAACACAAAGAGGCTGAATCGGGAAAGACCTCCACCCGGATTCCCTCAACGATTAAAAGCACAAAGGAGGAGGCGTGCTTCAAGAATTCATGGAGGTGCTTAAGCAGTACACATTAACTTACCTCTTGTTGATGTTTTGCGGGGAGTGCCCAAGTATGCAAAATATATTAAGGAAATCGTGAGCACGAATCAAGCGAGGCTTACCGAATATGCCACGGTGGCCCTTAGAGAGGTGCACTTCCTCGGATAAAATCGGTTGCCCATAGGCTCAAGTACAGGAGCTTCACAATTCAATTAACAATCGGGCAAAGTAATCCGAGCTCGCGGTTTATGTGATTTGGGAAGCGGCATTAACTTGATGCCATCTTCGGTATTCAAGAAGTTAGGTCTAGGAAGTCCTAGACCTACAACGGTGATTTTGCAACTTGGTTCGTTCTTTAGCAAGACCGGACGGTGTGTGGAGGGCGTGCTAGTGCAAAGTCGGCTCCTAATCTTCCCGGTGGACTTTGTTGTCTTTGGACTTTGAGCCGGGCGGAAGTCCCATTTATTTTAAGGACAACCTTTCTTGGCAGCCCAGGGAAAGCACTAAATGATGTAGGCTGCGGAGACGGAGTTAACAATGCGAGCAAATGGTCAGGAAGAGGTATTTGATGTGGATGAAGCTATGAAGCTTCCCGGCAATGAGGAACTTTCGACAATCAGTGTACTTGATCGGGCGGGGAGTTGGTGATTTGTTGAGTTGCGGGATCCGGTGGAGAGAGCATTGATTAAATCAGTCCACTTCGAGATAGAGATGCTTATGAAGTGATACAGGCTGAATGATCTACCAAGCTATCCTAGGAAGCAAGAATTTCAGCCGTTGATGAGATCTTTAGAGCCGTTGCCGAAACCATCTATTGAAAAAGCACCAAGGCGGAATTAAAGGAATTACCCCTCATCTAAAATATGTCTTTTTGGGGGAGGAGGGTACTGCACGATCATCATTTCATCGAGTGCGGAAGCACGGGAAAGAGGCAGTCGCGGTTCTCGAGAAAAGGAAGAAAGCAATAGGTTGGCAAATGTCCGATATTCGAGGTATCAATCTAGCCTTTTGCACCTGCAAAATGCTGAGGGAACGAGCAAAGCCAAGCTGACCGACCAGCGAAGGATTTAAATCCCGGCCAATGAAGGATGTAATTAGGAAAAACTAATTAAATGGCTTGATGCGGGGGTGGTCTATCCGATTTAGAACGGCGAATGGGTCGGCCAGTTCAATGTGTCCCGAAGAAGGGAGGAATGACGGTGGTAACCAATGAAAAATGGCGATTCCCACACGAACCATCATGGGTTGAGGCGGATTTGCATGTGGATTACGAAAGCTAAGTGACACGAGGAAAGATCACTATCCTATCCAGTTTATTGACCAAATATTAGGCGGATTGGGTTTGGCAAGAGTATTATTGTTTCCTTGATGGATACTCTTTGGGTATAGCAAATGTATAGCACCCGAAGACGGGAAGACTACTTTCACATGTCCTTATAGGACATATGCATTTAAACGGATACCATTCGGGTTGTGCAATGCACCTGCCACATTCGAGAGATGCATGATAGCAATCTTTATGTCATAGTGGAGGATTTAGAATTCGAGGAGTATTTATGGATGATTTTTAATTTTTCGGTAATTCGTTTGCTACTTGTTTACGAGAACCTTGACGAGTGTTGGCTCATTGTGAAGAATCTAACCTTGTACTCAGCCCAGAATGCCACTTCTTAGTCAAGGAGGGCAGTGATGCGGCCTGAGTGTCTTGCAAGGGTTAGAAGTTGATCGAGCTAAGATTGGTGATTGAGAAATTACACAGGTGCTTCAGTGAAAAGAGTGTTCGCAGTTTTTCTCGGGCATGCGGGGTTCTCTGGACGATTCATCAACAACTGTCTCCAAGATTTCTGAACCGTTATGCAAATTATTAGAGAAGGAGGCGAAGTTTGATTTTGATGATGAGTGTGTTAAAGCATTTGAGGAGTTAGGCGAGAGAGTGGTTAAAGCACCCATCCTTATTTCTGGACCAGGAACAACCTTGCAGGCGCGATGTGTGATCCGGCGTGTAGCGTAGGAGCGGTGTTGAGCGACGGAAGAATAAAATCTCTCTATTCACTCACATGAAAAACATTGAACACGGCTCAAAGTAATTATCGTTCTGAAAAGGAGTCTTTGGCATTGGTGTTTGCTTTTGATAAATTCAGATCGTATTTAGTTTGGTTCTCGAGTAGTGGTACATACCGATCATGCAGACGATTCGGTATCTGTTCCAACAAAAGGATGCAAAGCCGGGAATTGATCGGAGTGGATCTTGTTGCTGCAAGAAGTTCGACTTAGAAATAGAATGGGAAGGGAGCAAAAATCAAGTGGGAGATCACCTATCGCGATTGGAAACCGGTCGCATGTGAGGGGAAGGTAGCCGATTATCAAAGGAGTTCCACGATGACGGCTCTTGGCAATTAGGTCCGTGATGCCTTGAGACATAGTGAACTTATTGGTGAGTGAGTCTACCCACCGAGAGGTTACGGACCGGCAAAGAGAAAAAAGGTGCGGCATGAATGTCGGCATTTCATTTTGGGACGAGCCATATTTGTTTAAACGAGGGCCGGATCGGGTGATGAGAAAGTGCATCCCCGAAAGAAGCCAAATTACGAGAGGTCTTAGGAGTTGTCACTCCTCATATATGGAGAAGCACCACGGAGGCGAAGAACGGCACACAAGGTACTCGGAGTCGGGGTTCTTTTGGCCTACCTTGTTCCCGAGGACTCTATGGCATATGTAAGAAACGTGCGATAGATGTCAAGGACGAGGCTGGTGGTAGGAGACAAGAGATGCCGCAGCAAAATGTACTCGAGGTAGAAGCTTTTGATGTATGGGGTATCGACTTCATGGGCCCATTCCCACCATCATTTAGTAATCGTTACATCTTGGTAGTTTGCGGATTATGTATCAAAGTGGGTGGAACGATGTGCCCCTGAAATGACAACAAGGTAGTAACAAAGTTTGTGAAGAAACACATCTTCACAAGATTCGGGACTCCCCGAGCCATTATCAGTGATGGAGGAGCCCACTTTGTCAATGCAGAAAGCGGAAGATGCGCGGCTAAATATGGGGGTGCGTCACAAAGTAGCAACGGCTTATCATCCCGAGCCGGTGGGCAAGTGGAGGTGTGAGCCCAGAGAGGTAGCGAGATTCTGCAAAAGACGGTGAATGCCCAACGCAATGATTGGTCTAGCAAACTAGATGATGCGTTGTGGGCATACAGAACCGCCTACAAGACACCAAGTGGGACCTCTCCATATCGGTTAGTCTACGGGAAAGCACATGCTGCTGCCCAGGTGGAACATCGAGCTTTTAGAATTGCGAGTGAATATGGACCCGGACCTAGCGAGTAGAAGAGACTAATGCAACTTCACGCCAGAACTGGTTTCGTTGGCATGCTTATGAAAGGTCCAAATTGCAAAGAACAAACAAAAAGATGGCGATAAGCATGTGGTACACGGGTGTCTTGACGGGGCAAAAGTACTACTCTTCAACTCGAAACAGGAAAAATTTGTTTCAAAACTACGCTCCAAATGGTCGAGGCCGTTTGAGGTAGTGAGATGACCGCACGGATGAGTAAGTTGTGGCAAGAAAATCCCAGTGCCACGTTCTTGGTAAATGGAATGAAGTGTAAGCCTTCTTGGGGTGAGGATGGTAGTCGTGAGCGTCGTCACCCTAGGGGCTGAAAGAGCTCAAACGGCGTCGAGCCGAGACGGTAAACCGGGCGGCGCACGGGAGGCAACCCGTAGTGTAATTATGTAAAATTGTACATATAGAAAAAAAGAAAAAAAAAAGAAGAAAAAGATTTTTATTTTTATTTAATATCTTTTGTAGTATAGGAGTGTAAATAGAAAACTAAAAATATTTTTGTTTTCAAACTTTGGAATTCTAACCGATTTCGTGTGGTAAGATGTTTTACAGGGTGAACGGAGGAAAAATGCTAAGGAATGCAAAGGAGAAAAAACGAGTAAGAAAATTTTTAAGTGTAAAAGCAGTGAGCTCAACGCGATGGCCGTGTCACGGAGGAGGGCCTCGCGTTACCCTCGTGACACGTTGAAGGCACAAGAAGCACGGAATTTAAAAATTCCAGGAATGCACAACGCGATGGCACGTGTCACGGAGGCATGCTCCGCGTTACCCTCCGTGACACGTTGGCACGTGTTTCGCGTCGGGTCACACCGGAGTCACCGGGCGTGCGGAAATCCCACTTTTTAAACCCTAAACCCCTCATTTCTCTAGTTTCCTCTACCCTCAGCGACAATACCTAAAAATCCCCTCCCCTCAACGTGTCACGGCATTAGGATTGAAATTCACCAACTTTTCTTCAATATCATCGAATTAAAGGTATGTTCTTGAACTCAACTTCAATTTTTAGCTAAAATTTCGATTTCTAGCATGAGCCCAAGAAAGAATCCATACCTAGATAGAAAATTGAGCTTAAATACATTTGGGTTGTTGTTAATTGTTGTTCGTAGTATCGTTGTGATCGTATGAACTCGATAATTACATGCTTAATTGAATTTAATGTGAAATTGTAGCTAGGGTTGGTTTGTGAGTGAATTGAGGGAGGTGTTGAAAATTGTGGGTTGTGCATGTTGGGTGGGGAATTGTGTTATGCTTATCGTGTTATGACTAAGAAACGATGAAATTGTCGGGGGTGCAAATTGGGTGAAATTCCAAGAACTTATCGAATCACATGAAAATCGGAAATTGCTTAGTTGAGTTTGTGGAATATTCTTATTTTTCTCATTTTCTTTTAGGTAGTGCCATGTGGAAATGATTATCGATAGTATGTTGGAATTAGCTATACGAAATGCAGGTAGTACATAGAGGTTATCTTGTCGAATTTTAAGAAGGCACGACGATTTCGTTTATGTTTTTTCTTTTGTTTAGTTGTTCTAATTTTTATATCTTTTGTAAATTAGAATAAATGGATCTTAAAATGCATAATGTGAGCTAAAGACTAAGTGTGGGGTGGTAGAGCCAAACCCAACCTTAGTCAAAACTAAGATTCATCGACTAACATTATTCTTATACATTTTTTCTTGTGAGGCAATGTCTGCTCAGCCGAGACAAAGGCAAGGCGCATCAACATGGTAGCGGAAGAAAAAAAGGATTAGAGCTGGGCAGCCGATCCCAGCTGACACTTAAGCAGTTCATAGCAGCCCACGCGCCCGCCAATATGGAACACGATAGGTAGCGGAGGGGAGGAAATGGTATACCAAACACAAAGAAAACAAATACTTCCCACAGGAAAATATTGCAGGAACCATTGGCACAAGAGTTCCCCGGATGGGTACAAGCGGTGGCTTTCTTGGGCTACGTTTCATTTTTGGCGAGCGAAGGAGTGCAAGCACACATGTCAGAATTTTATGCCAGCTGGAACCCGACACTAAGGAGTTCACACCATCAAAATAAGGGGCAGATTGTCACATTGGAACGCACCACCTCAATGCCATCCTGAGGGCGCAAAATACGGACAGCCTACATACTCAAACAGTGAACATCACTCCACCCTATGCGGATATCGGACGCACATTATGTGGAGCCGGTCTGGCACGTTGGAGCGAGCCTGAGAGGGCTACCATCGAGACCTTTGCCCTATGCACGAGATGAGCAGGGAAACGGGATGCAGCTGAAAATGAATTTACTCTGTTTGATTACAGGGGTGCACATGACGAGATGTGACAGATCATGTATGCTTGGTATATGCATTGAAGAGTGGAGATCAATGTCGGGCGGTGATCATATCCGCCATGAAGTGGGCAGGTTGCATCAAGGGCACGGTACGGATTCGGCGGGAGCTGTGACCCTACGTTTCTGAGGGGCCTTGAGGTCGAGGAGGCTAGACTACATCCAGCAGTGGAGCGGTGTGCCATAGATATTTACAAAAACTAAGGCACCAGACACCACTCCTTGAACTGTTCTCACATTAGTAGAGCGACATGCTGGGACGATCTATATGTCCCGCATGTTTGGGATGCGAGATGCTCCAGCTACACATAGGCGGGAGCCGAACGGAGGATGGCTGTGGTAGCTCGACTTAGATTACCCATTTGGCGAACGCCAAGGCACTATGTCGGGTGGGCCTGGCACTGTGGAGCCCATGAATGATGATGTCCCCACGGACGAGAAGACACGTCGCGAGGATTCCGACATTGAGTCGGAGGAGGGCAGCCAGTGGAGACTTCGAATATAGAGGGGATGGCGGCAACACACGATGAGAAGTGATACTTTGGCCCACGTCAGGAGTTTCACGAACCACCTTCTGTTTGTAATTGTATAGTGTGCGGGACGGTGTTCGATTTTAAGGTGTGGGGTGAGAGTAGTTAGGTGGTGTTTGATTTGCCTTATTTTGTGTATCATCGCATGTTCTCTGTCTTGTTGTCGTATTTGTTTTAATGTGACTCTGTTTGATGTGTATGTTCGTTATTGTAAATATTGTTGTTGCGAAATTGTTGTTGTGTCTTGTGGAATGTTTTAGCCATTATGTAAATAGTTTTGTCGAAATCATCGAAATTTTTTAAAATTTTTTCATAACTATTTTTCTTTTGGGTTTCTCGGAGTTTGTTTTCGGTTCTTTTGCCGAAAAGAGTCCCATTGAACCGAAGTCGTAAATAGTGACCCTTCTCTATGATGGATGGATGGCAGCCGTCATAAGGAAGGTAGTCGATAGGAGTAGTATAAATTCTTTTATAATTTTTTTATTTTAATTTTTGTTGGTTTTGATGGTTGTATCCCATGCATGTTGCTACTCTATAGCTACGGCATCTTTGTTGCGATAATTGTATAATAATTATATGACAAAGATGATTCGTAGAAAGCATGCAAATTTTGTACATATGTAAGACACTTATGCCATAGAATTCGATTCGGTGTGATTGAGGCTTAATGTTGAATTCTTGTGATTAGCTGATTAAAGAATCTGTGAAGTCATCTTGAGTTGAGCATGTGCATCGAGTGTATAGTGAGGTATTTATTCCTGCTATTGTCGATTGTCTAGAACTTGCTGTCGTGTGTACGAACGAAATGAAGGAAGTGTAGTGTAGGAAAGGATGGTAGGCGTTTCTTTGTCAACCAAAACTTTTTCTTGTTTCCCTTTTCGTATCTCCTTGAAAGATTAAATCTAGTCGACTAGTTGAGCCTTTAGCCTTTATAAAATTTTCTTTAAGTTTCTTTTGTAAAAGGGTGTAGACAAGTGAACCCCTTCTTTTCATGGTCATAAACCAAATCCGAAGCTCTTAAGCGCTCGAGAAAATGTATAATTTTCCCATGGTGTCAAGAAGTGAAGTGATAAAAAAAGAAAAGTGATGAAAAGAAAAGAGAAAGAAAAAAAGTCGAGGTGAGAATGGCGATTTGAAGGAAAGAAAGTTGTTTAACTCAATTTTCTCTTCTTTAGTCGATGTGTTAAAGAGATGAGTGATAAATATAGATAAACTTCAAGAGGAGGAGGAAGGAAGAAAATAATTCCAGAAGTTGATGGGATGTGAAAAGCGCTTAAGGAAGTGGTTTACTATGATTGGTTAGCCAGTATATACTATTAAGTAGCTTACATTACAACCCGTTAAGTCCTCACATTGATCTTACATCACGCATCCTTATATTAGTGGAGTAATACACTAGAGGCAAGCTTATTGGTCATGACACAATGCATGTGAATTCGTTTGGGAGAGTGAGCGAAATTGTGTGTATATATATACCTAGACATGAATTTCCTTCGGGTTCATGTGATTAAAACGGGAATCTCTCTTATTGTTGTGAGGGCACACATGTTTGATGATAGAATAAATTAGGTGTCGGATATGCTTGGTCAGCTAATATGCATGAGTTTGCCGATATCGAGAATTGATTCTTGTGCTCGGAGGTCTTGATCTATTAGAATTAATAGTTGTAATAATGATACTATGCATGTTTTCTTGATGATTTATCGTGAACATAATCGGTATAGCCGTAGCTCGGAATGTCGGCGTAAGTAATACATAATGGGATATCAATTTCATGAGGTGTATAAGTATTGTTCGGGCAGACAAGGAATTTTAAGTGTGGGGTAGGTGATAAGGGGCATATTTATGCAAATCGATACTCAAATGTATAGCTTTTGCCTTGTTTGTCTAATAATGTGTGTACATTCTCATGTAAATTGTCGGGAAGTGTGATTTTATACTAACCAACATGATTAGCGTTGTTTGTAGGAAAAACATGCTTTTGAGGAAGAAAAATGACATGTTGGGAGAAATCGAAGATGCACTCGGGAACGAGCAAGGAAGCGTTTGGTTAAGCAAGGAACACAAGGGCTCGCGATGGAGGCGCGTGACACTGTTGCCATCGCGGATGCGGCTCTGCACAGGAAGGAAGGTGCAATAAATTTCGGTGGGGGTCAGTGATCGAGTAGGTGCCACGTTGGGATTAATTTCTCCAGACTTTGCATTTCGAGAGAGGGTCCGCGATTGCCCCAGGTAACGCGTTGGCTATGCTCGCGATGCATCCGTGCCACATTGGAAGCAATTACACAGGCGGACAATTTCCGAAGCCGTGTTTGCAGGTGTGCGGAGCGGTGCTCGCCCGATGCACTCCGTGACACGTTGCTTGTTATTAGGAAAATTTATCCTAGTATAAATAGAACACTTAGGTTCATTTTTAATTATTCTGACTTGGTGGAGAAAGAGCATTAGGTTACGAGGGGCGGTTTTGAGGACGAAAATTCTTAGGGTTTTCTCTATCCCTTTCTTCTTCCTTTCAATTGTTTGCATGATTTTCATTCATTTAACGATGTTCAATCCACAAATGAGTGGCTAATTCTCTTTCTTCCTGAGGTTATGAACTATTGTGTTGAAATGTAATTATTGAATTCTTTGGTTTATTTTATCTTTTCTTCTATGGATTGTTCTATTTAATTCTTGTTCTTACTACGTTAATATCTGGCCAGCATGTGTTTTTCTTCCTCAAAGCATGTTTTTCCTACAAAACAACGCTAATCATGTTGGTTAGTATAAAATCACACTTCGTACAATTTACATGAGAATGTACACACATTATTAGACAAACAAGGCAAAAGCTATACATTTGAGTATCGATTTGGCATATAAATATACCCCTTATCAATGATTATGCCAAATTGTATATTTGAGAGTTGGTTTGAGTGCATGGAGTGCCCTTGTCCATTATTTGATAGAGGCATAGTTTACTTCCCATTTTTGAGATCTTTACGAAGGCTTAGGACCGAGGTTAAGCTCGGTCTGACCTTCCATCTGTAGATGGATGTCCAAGCCAAGCAAGCGATCAAACTCTCGAGGACATATTGAGAGCATGTGTGATTTATTTTAAAGGTATTTGGGATGATAATTTGCCTCTAATCAAGTTTTTTTATAACTAAAACTATCACTGCGGAACCCGGATGGCACCATTAGAGGCTCTTTATAGGCGGAGGTGTAGATCGCCCATTGGATGATTTGAGGTTGGTGAGGAAGGTATGATAAGACTGATTCATTCATGAGGCTATGGTAAGGTTCAGTTGATAAGGGGTAGGTTAAGACCGCTTAGAGTGTCGAGAAATCATATGCGGTAGGAGGAAGGGATTTGGAGTTCGAGGTAGACGATTGGGGCATTTACGAGTATCTCCATGAAGAGTCATGCGGGTTGGGAAGAAAGGAAAACTCGGAGTCCCAGCTATGTTGGTCACTTACCGGATTGTTAGAAGAGTTGGGAAGGTAGCATACGAGTTGGACATGCCCTCATAATTATCTTTCGTGCATATCGTGTTTCATGTATCGCTTTTGAAGAAATGTTTGGGAGATACGGCTCTAGTGGTCCCGATTGAACGACGTTGGCATGAAAGGCCTCGGCTATGAGGAAGTTACAGTGGAAATATTAGATCGCCAAGTTTATAGGCTAAAGGGAATAAAGAAATAGCCGGCTAAGGTACTATGGAGGAATCAACACATGGAAAGAGTTATGTGGGAGCGATGTAGATATGATAGCTAAATACCCGCACTTATTCTCTCTGGGATAAATGTTAGCTTGAGGTATAGTTTGCCCTATGACTCTATTTAGTTTTCATGTTGATTCATGTGATCAATTTTCCCTTATGTGTATGGATGCGTATGTGAAGTATGAGATCAGCTGTTAGGTGTTATGAATCGGAGGTAGTCATTACGTTAAGTTTGGTTTTAATGATGTTGATATTTGAATATGATAATTGCATGTTTTACGTTTTGTAGCTTGTTTCCTACATTCGGACGCGAATGTTCCAAGGGAGATATTATAATATCCTAGAAGCCCAGAGATGGACAGGGAGTTGAAACATGAAAAAAACTATGAAATTCGTGAATACCCGGGACGAGTCGTTGGGCCGACTCGTGAGGAGAGCCACAGTCATCGAGGTGGCTCGTGGGAGACCGTGGTGTGGAATGTTTGAGGGAGAAGGGTACCCACGAGTATGGCGACACAGTGGTCAAACCTGAGTGATTAGGTCTTGAGTGCGGTGAGGGGAAGGAAAATAGAAGAAGTAAAGGCGAGTCAGAACCTAACGGAAGTTGACCCGACTCGTTGGGCGAGTAGCAGTCGTGGTATGAGTCGTGGGATGATATAACTATGAAGTGGTGTAAGAAAGGAAGTGCACTTGATGGTTGGTGAGCATGAGTCATGGTCACCTCTAGCAGTCGTTGTGTCGATCGTTACGAGCGAGGGGATTAGGCGGGCGGGCGTCTTTAAATCTTCAATTCTTTCTTGGGCATTCAAGGGAGAGTAAGAGTAGGTTATTTTCAGGTATGTAGGTTTATCAATAGGTGTTTCCTTTCACACCCATGCCTATTTTCTACGATTTCATGAAAATTCTATTAAAAACTTATTGGGTTTTGAAGTAGATTTATATAAAAAATCTAATAGGCTTTGTGATTTCCCAAACTTATCTTATTCTATGAGTTTTGGTCAGTTGTGTAGTCATTTATTTATAATGTTATCGATTTCGAGTCTCTTGAAATTAGTCTAATTATGCATGACCCATGATGAATCGATTTATGATCTACTTTTTCATTGATGATATTTACAAGCCCAACATGAATTACAATTTAAAATATGAATTTAATCAATTACCCATCCTTGATTTTATGAATTTCAAGCTATATGTATGATGTGCAAGTATGTATAGACTTTATGATTCATGAATTATGTTTTACTGGCCAGGCTCACGGGCCTTATTTCATGGCTAGTTCACTTATGTACATTGATGAGTTTTATATATTTTAAATGTCCATACTCGGTATATTTCATGTCTTTTGGCATACTCTCTACGTTGTATCGTTTCGTGATACGGGACCGGATCTCGAGATTCACTCTCCTCGGTAGCTCTTAAGAGTTTTCTATCGCTTATTTGGTGAGTCCTCATGTTCAGGGTCCATATGTTGAACTCTATTGTTCTCTTTCGGTTTCAAATATTGTAGGGTTAGTCGGGGTATTGTCCCATCAACCCGTCCTTCATGATAGAGGTTTTCATACTATAGTTATGTTAGCCGTCATATATGAATCATGTATTATGTTTCTCCATTATTATGTCAAGTTTTGTTTGCTTATGTTCCAGTCTTCCGCTTATGTGGATGAATTAGATGTATGCTCATGCCTTGATGCGACTTGGGGTCTCTCGGGTCTCATTTGTTCCGTGTCTATGATCCGGTGTATGTTCGGGCCATACAAAGAATGACTTGATTGCACCATGTTACTTGTTTCCAGCTCGAGTTTCCTCACAGGCTTCTCTTTGCGGATCTTGGAAGTCACATTAGGTCGCTAGTGGGAGTACCACTTCTTGAACTGGTCAGGGTACATATCGATTAGGCAACAACTGCGCTTCTTGGCTTGGTGGATGTTGTTGTAATTAGCACCCTGTAACCTTTTCAACTTTCGATCTAAAGCTTCTCTCCTTAGCAATTGTAGTTGGCGTTCGGAGGTTCTAACAAGGTTCCACCGGCTCTCTATTGTTGCCCAGTTCTACAAGGAAAACTTATTACACAATATAGTAGACTAAGACCGTGTTTAAACACTTAAGGAAAATAAAAATCACACAAAACTAAAAATTCACTAAACCTTTGCCAATCCCCGACAACAAACGCCAAAAACTTATTACGCCCCTGCGCACACGCAAGCGCGTATGCGGTCGTACAAATGTCTGATGCTCTATTAGAACCTGAAGTCGAACCCACTGGGACTAGAATGATTTGGCCAATATTCAAGTTCAAGTGTCAAGTTAACCTTCACAAGTGTTAATTTTAGAGATTATGGATAATTGTAATTAAATACGGGGTGATCACAAAACAATCGGGAAATAATACAAGAAGCAACTAGAGTTAAGGCATGATAATCATGCAATGCTACGATTCACAATTATTCAAGTATAAAAGCTTTGGTGTTCTTTCATAGAGTTAAAATGGAGTGTTCATGGTCTCTCGAGCCTCTAAACACAATAAACTAGTCTCCACCTACATTGTTGAGCGTCTTTGTGGGCGACCGGCCTTCCTTGGCATATCCCGCTTGCCTTCTTTAGCAATTTGATACGAACTCTATTCCTTCACTTCAGCCATCATTATTTAGTCCCTCTGACCATTTTAAACCTACAAACGAAGACTAATCATGTTGGTTAGTATGCATGAAATTACACAAAATCACATGAGAATATAATAAATTATATTGACAAACATGACAAAGATTAAGTTATAAAATAGCACTTGGGCACGTTATTATGCCCAAGATCAAGCGTACCACCTTGTGATCGTGCTGATGCCCTTGATCTAGTTCTCTCTATTTCCATCATGTTACTTTATAGCATGTCTACCTCTTTTATCATCTCACTATCATTGAACAAGACCATTTCTATCATTATTACCCTGTTTGTGATTACTTAAAAGTTTGATCCTCCTTAATATAGTACGTTATTAAAATAATAAAGTTAAGCGGGTGATATACACCAATTCACTACCTTTTTGTTAGGCAGTCACGCTGCAGCCACATGGCAACAACTTTAATCAAACATTCAATAACAAATACAAATTAAATAACTCAAGTCACACAAGGAATGCATCAAACCACCCAGTGGAGTCAAATCCTCTATCGTCAAATATGTAAGACATGTTTCTCCCATGCAATTATACACTTATAGTACCATACACCAACCACCATAACTTCAAGTGTTGCATTCCAACCATGTCTCTCATAACCGAATCATGTCGGTATCTTGTATCACACTTATATATTTGTACCTCCACTCATCATTGAAGGCGCTAATATGTCATACCATACCCACATAATCTACGATCTGGCAATCAGCCATGGTGATATCTGAGAACACACCTTTATCTATCATTACATGCCGGGTCTTATGCTCCAGCTTTAAGTCATTACACCATGGTGATTCTGAAATACATGTATTATACACCCAATGTCATGACGAACAGTAGACCCTGAGATCGCTACATAGGACAAGAGCCTCCTAAAGACTCCAACTCTACCCATGACATGAACATACATCCTTCCGATCAAATAAATTGGAATACTCCAACATAATAATGTAGTGGAAGCATAATCATGACATAACATTAGGAGGCCGAAACACACTTTATACAACCCATTTAGAATACTTCACATTGTTTGAAAGCCTACTCTAACATATACGATGGGTTGATGGGACAACACTCCCAACTAACAGATTAAGTATGTGGAAAGGCGGAACATAAAGGATAGCGATATCAAGCTTTGGTCTCGAGAAATAAGTGCGCACCAATGAAAATTTGAATGCTAACTACAAGGAGGCGAGCTAATGACGGTGCTAGGTTTGAAGATCGAGCACATGTCATGGCTTGATACAACATGAGAGTGCTGTAATTTTGGAATGTGCAGTATGCAAGGCAAGTAAAAAGGACATTTTAAATACATAGAAGTTCATAAGAGTAGGACAACATGCTCATAACATAAATATCATAATGCAACATAAGGCTCAAGGTTTTCAAAACATTTGTAAATCAATCATAATAATAATAATAGGAGAAAAGCACCATTAAACATGACTTGAGCCCCCGAATAATAAGAACATAACCATAGAAAATCATGAGGAACAATGGGAGGGTGTCATAAGCGGCACCATCATGGTAGAGGCCTTGCATGATGCCAAAGCTATCTCACTCAAGTTGGCGAGTCATCCCCGGGCTTGTCGAAAGGGACTTGCACTATGTGATATCACGAAAGAGGGGATCCATTAATATTGTAATGTATCAGCCAGAACCTACGATTGCACGTAGTTTTGAGAAACCGGCGTAGTCCATTGAATGTCGGGCTACTCGGTGCTAGACAACGCTCCCAAAACATGCACATTATAGCTCGTGTAAAAATCATAAACATCATTCATGAGACCTAAGCTGGCCAAATAAACATTAACTTTGTTGATCCCTATTTTATACATGTTCAGCAATGAATCAAGGGCCCATGAATTGGACAATGTCATAACTCGATAAATAATGAAATCCATATCATAAATCATAAATCATACTTGAACATGTGGGTATTGCCCAATACGTTAACATGATTGACGATACTCAATTCACTTGAAAACAGGCTATAAACATGGGTAACTTGAAAACATGCTTTTGATCATTAATATCTCATCATACATGAACATTTATCATAAATCTCAACTTTCATAAACTTCTCACAAATGGGAATTTAAATTTATAAAGCTAGAGACATGGTTTTAATGGAAAACAACATAAAACTTTCCTATAATTGATAATTCAATAATCAAAACTCATTTAGATCATACCCATGTGAAATTAGAAATTTCATGCATTGGGTTAAAACCCCATCGAATCAACATAGGAATATCCATGATTTAGAGAGATATTGGGCATGGGTTTGAGCAGTTCTCCCATTCATAACCTACATGCACAGGGAAGATGCGATTTTACCATTCCTTGACAACCCAATGAAAAATTGAAGGAAATCTTGAAGAATTCTAACTTGATCACCTCCTAAACCCCTTCAATATGCATGCTTGGATGTGAATGAGCCCAAAATAGATTTTTCCCTCATAAACATTGCATTTCAAGCCTTAAATGGCGTATTTTGGACCACTAGGACTTAGGAATGACAAGCACCCTTCATGAATTTTGAAAATTATGCACTATCGGTGACCACGGGCGATCCTACGGGTCGTACCGGGGATACCACTTAGGCTCGTGGTATCAGTGAATTTACATGCTTGCTAAATCTTAGCTACCGATTCTAACACCACGACTCGACATGACGAGTGCGTTGCATCTTGACGGTCCTTTGGATCTCCGTTACTTGGCCTAACGGCTTTGCCCTTGGGCCTTACGACGAGCCACACCACGGCTCGTGGTTTTCATCCTTCACCTCAACTAGAGATTTTTCTTACTCCCCTTTGCACGGTCACTAACCACGATCCCTTTTGTTACTCACGACAATTTGTCCTACTACCTATTACTTCTTCTTAGACTAAGGACTAGTCTCGCAATGAAAACAATGACTTTGACAGCAAACCATGAGTCGTTCCTTGACAGATTACTTCAAACTTTGTATGCAGCACACTCTACGAGCGCCTCCTACGGATTGTTGGTGGAACCAGCGTCCATTACAAGACCGTTTTGTCATAATTTTCTAGATTTCTTCCAACTTCCATTTTTAAATTCTCGGGTCCAATCTTAGGCACTTTCAAGGTATTACTGATTATCTTCCTCTTAGGAACATTCATCCTCGAATGTGGGAATGTATACGAGAAAATAGAGAATGCAATCATCATACTCAATACGATCATTTAAGTTATGTAAACTAACGGAATGACTAACCCCGATTCAAACTACATGGTTGGTAATTCATGAATCATATAAACATCTAGGTACGTGGCAGGGCACATGGGCCCGAACATGAAAATAAATAGAATCTTTATGGCAAATACTAATACCTCAAGCTGGAATTGAGACAGTAGAGAATAAATGTAGGTATCTAGCCATCATGTGCCTTCGGCTTCCCACGTAGCTCCTCAACATGCTAGTTTCTCTCCATAAAGCCTTGACTAAAGCTACTTCATTTGCATCTCGGCCTTCAAACCCCGATAATCCAGTGTTTCCACCGGTACCTCCACATAACTAAGGTTTTCTTTCACACCAACAACACTTGTCCCTTGGAACAATTAGGCTGGATCACCCAAACACTTCTTTAAGAGCGATACATGGAAAACGAGGATGCATGGAAGCCATTTTATGAGGGCAACTCCAATTCATATGCCACCCCTTGCCATCCCATTTCAATTGCCGGTAGGGGACAACATACGAGGTTTAGTTTTCCTTTCTTCCCAAACCGCAACACTCCACTTCATGGGAGAACACCTTTAGAAACACCCAATCACCCACTTCGAACTCGAGTTCCCTCCTCCTTACATATGCATAGGACTTTTGGCAACTTTTAGTTGTCTTCAGCCTGTCCCTAATGAGTTGAACTTTCTCCATAGCCTCATGGACTAAACTCTGGTCATATCATTGCCGCTTCACCAACCTCAAACCCGGCCCGGTAGGCGATCTACATCTACGCCATAGAGAGCCTCAAACGGAGCCATCTGAATTATGGAATGGTAAGTGTTGTGTATGCAAACACGATAAGAGGAAAATGATCATCCCAACTAACTTTGAAGTCAATCACACATGCTCCCAATAGGTCTTTGAGAGTATAAATTGTCCACTCCACTTGACCATCCATTTGCGGGCGAAATGATGTGCTAAACTTAACTTGAGTACCAAGTCCTTTTTGAAATTACCTCCACTAAGAGGTAACTTGGGTACCTCTATACGATATGATGGACAAGGGGCACTCCATGAAACTGAATTAGCTCTCAAATTTATAGTTTGGCATAATCATCTATGGAATAGTTGGTTTTGACTAGTAAAAAATGAGTGGCTTTTGCTAATATGTCCCGCAACAATCAAAGTGGAGTCATATTGCCCGGCGAGTGTGAGGCAAACCTTTTGTAAAGTCCATATTGATCTCTTCCCACTTTCAAATAGTAATGCTAATATCTTGGAGCCCACCTCACAGGTGCATAACACTCCACCTTCACCGTGATAGTTTGGGCACATAGTTACAAATTATGCGCGATGTCTTTCCTCATGCCATTCCACCAATAGATTTCGTAAGTCATTGTACATCTTGGTGGAACATGGATCAAACGAATACACGGAACCATGATCCTCATACAGCATTCGTTTCTCAAATTATCAATGTCCTAAACACACAAGTGACCCCAAAATCAAAGCACACCATCTCCCCTTTTGGAGAAGACCTCTAGTTTCTGATTTTGGACGACTTCCTTAATCTTTACAAAAATGTGGTCTCATCTTTCCTAGCTTTTACATCGGTCACCAGGACGATTCTAATCCATTACGAACTATAACACCCTCATTTGTTAGAATTAACCAAACAAACTCCCAGGTACAGAATCAAGCTTGTCCTTTCACTATTCGTTCTTTCCCTCATCTACTGGACACACTTCTATGGAGAGTATACTAAGTGCTTCTACTACTACATTAGCCTTTCCTAGATGATAACGGACACTCATGTCATACTTCTTAAGTAACCCATTCCTCTCCTTTGCAAATATTTGAGATCCTTCTTAGTAAACATATTATGAATAACATGATCCGTATAAACATCACGTGGACCCGTACAAATAGTGTCTCCATAACTTCAAGTCAAATACAGTGCCAGTTGAAGATCATGAGTCGGGTAGTTCTTTTCATGCACTTTACTGTTGTCTAGAATAAGCTATAACTTTTATGTGATGCGTCAATACACACCCAATTCGATCCTTGAAGCATCACAATACCACGAACCCGTCGGTACCCTCGGGTAGGGTCAGCACGAAGGCCCCGAGGTGAGTCGGAGCCTTCGGCTCTTGGAAGCTCTTCTCACAAGTCTCGACCATTGGAACTACCTTCTTCTAGGTCGGTTTAGTCAATGGTCTTGCAATAGATGAAAACCACTAGAAAAACCTCGATCGTAGCCGAGTAAGCCCAAGAAAATTTTGATATTTGAAGAAGGATTCACCGGTGCAGGACAATTCTTCACTACCTCTATCTTGGCTGAGTCTACCTTTATGCCTAACCCGACACCCATTTTCCGGAAATGCCCTTTGAGTTCAACAAAAATTCGCACTTTTGAATTTAGCATATAGCTAGTGATCCTTGAGGATTTGTAGCACCACCCTCAAATGGCGACATGCTCCTCCTTACTCCGAGAGTATATTAGGATGTCATCAACAAACACAATCACGACCATATCTAAGTATGGCTTAGACACCACATTCATCAAGTCCCATAAAAGATACGGGGAGCATTTGTTAGTTCAAAAGAAATAACTACAAACTCCTAATGACCTACTTGCATCCTAAAGGCTGTCTTGAATGTCGCTCTCCGAACTACGGCGTGGTACCGGGTGAGATCTATCTTCGAAAAGCACTTGACGCCACGAAGCTAGTCAAGAAAATCAGCAATATTGGGTAGAGGATGCCTGTGCTTGATGGTGACCTTTTTGAATTGCCAACAATCAATACGTATGAAGGAACTATCTCTCTTCTACGAGAAAAAGGGAGCCTTGGAAATGCACCCCATAGAGGACTTTATGGAGTCTAATGAAACCCTTATCTACTGAGGCCGCTGAAGTAGCACATTCAACTCCTTTAACTCACACAGGGCCATTCTATAAGGAGAAATTGATATAGGCTATGCTCGAAGGGGAGAGAAATTCAATACCAAAATCGATCTCCCACTTTCGGAGGGATTACTAGTAGATCATCTAGAAAGACTTACCGGATACTCATACTGCGGAACGGCAAGGATGAGCCGAGTCGCGGACTCAACATCCTTAGCCTAACTAGATGTTATACAAAACCCTTAGAATCATCTTTCTTGCCTTAAGGTACTAAATGAAATGACCTACCGGTATAGATGAACTACGGCTTCTCTCTAGGAATTGACTCACCACGAAAGAATAGTAGAACTCCACCGCACGGTTCTACAATTAAAAAACATAACAATTCATACAACCAATCCATGTAAAAAATGTATCAAAAGTCGATCCTTGGCTAATTATACTAGTATATTGAAATGACTTTCTGTAATACTATGACCACGGCAACCTCTATACACTCCGCCTAGCTAAGGCGAATCGCCAAGGGAGTAGAGAATAAGAAGGGTTCCGAGAAGGTCTTGGGACTGACTCCAAAACTATTAGCCACATAGGGAAGTCACTAAAGACAAGGTATCTAGATCTAACAAGCATAAACATCAAGGTGAAAAACTCGTAAAATACCAGTAACCATATCAGGTGAAGTCTCCACAGCTCGACACGGCGCGCATAGAATGCATTTTTGTGTGCCTCATACCCCCCACTGATGGTCCCCCTAAGAGTTGAGCATTATGGAGGCGAAGATGTCTTGGTAGTTTTACACGGCCTCTATAAATACACTATCTAGCCAATGGACATGCTCTGCGCATGTGGTCGGATCTACCACACCTATAATAGATATACGAGTCGACAAGCACTCCGACATGACTCTTCCACACTTTTTGAAGAATGGAAATATGCGCTCTACATGCCCTTTGTCCTCGAACTGAAGCCCTACTCCTCCCGATTACCCTTGGGTCTAGATGGAACATTGGTCGATGATGGTGTTGGGGCTAGTGACCTTTGCTGAAATTGGTGACCACACGGATCTTGATTGATTGCAGCTTTTCCTGCTCCTGATACTGTCTCTCTCTCTCCTCATGCGCTGGCACTCCATATCTGTTTGGGCGTATAAGACTATCCGAGGGAAATCCATATCCTGGTGGAGAAAAGAGGTCCTGTAATCTTTTTCCAAATAGTTTGCCACCTCATGAACAAACTTGCTCACTCGTTCCCTACGATGAATACTAACTCTTGAAATGTTGATAAGAGAGTGAAATCAGAATTGCATACTCATGTATCGTCATCTTCCCATGCTTAAGATTCATGAATTATTAGCCTTCAACTCCCTGCGCCTCTCGTGGGAAAAGTTGATCTAGAAAAGGTATGTGAAACTCCTCCCAAGCGATAGGAGCTGCTCTGGGTGCCCTACTATCCTTCCATTATCGGAACCAAATGTGTGTGACCCCTTCCAATTGATGTAGAGGCTAACTCCCACACTCCTCCATTCACCCCCATGACACAGGTGATCTTCACAATCTCGTCGATTAACTCATGTGGATCCTGCGTCCACCTTGGAACCCAGAAACTCTAGTGGGTTAATCCTTAAAAGTCTTTGACCCGTAGTTCAACCGCATTTGTTTTACAGACATGCGCCGCTACCTCTGAGTTGACACAGCGGTCAAGGCACTGCTTTGTGAATAGATGCCTTAAATTCAACATGGGCAACAGAGCTCACGGTGCATGGTGCTCCTGGAATGGTGGACCTTGTTGGTGGCCATCTCTGTTTACATCCTCATGGCCATTTCCATTCCTATACCTCCTACCGTTAACTCTACGAGGAGCCATGATTCTACAATCGCGAATAGCACGAGTAATAAGGATAGGGAGACATTCATCAGCATGATATAGATCATGAAAGAGAGACATTTCCCTAAACATCTCATATCCTCTTCGTCATAAGTATGGTGCGCTTCACACCCATAAAAAGACTCTACTAAAGCGTCTTTCAAACAACTTAGGACACTTCAAACCTATTGCTCGAGATGCAAGTTTGTCATGACCCGAACATAGACAGGATCGTAATGGGACAAGGAGCCTCGAGATACTGCAGAAGTATACCCATGGAATGAACATACATCTAATCAGATATAATAAGCGAAATACTCAACATAATAACGTAGTAGAAGCATAATCATGACATAACATGGGAACCAAAACATTTCATACATAATAATTTGAATACTTCACATAGTTTGGCTGCCTCTAATATATTTGATAGGTTGATGGGACAACACACCCAACTAACGACAAGTATGGAAAACTAAACATAAAAAGGATAACTAATATCAATTGGTCCTCGGAGATGAGGGCTCACCAATGAGCCCCGGATGCTAACTCCGGGGAACGAGCTAATGACGGGGTTGAGTCAGAAGATCGGAGCTTGTATCATGAAACGATACATCATAGAGTATCACCCCGATCGATATGGAATATATTGAGTATGCAAGAAAAGTAAAAACATTTAAATAATAGAAGTTCATAAGAGTAGGACAACATGCTCATAACATAAATATCATAATGCAACATAAGGCTCAAGGTTTTCAAAACATTCGTAAATCGATCATAATCATAATAATAGGAGAAAAGCTTCCATTAAACGTGACTTGAGCCCAAATAAATGAACATAACTATGCACTAAAATCATGAGAACAATAGGAGGACTCGTCATAGCTAACACCATCATGGTAGGGCCCATGATGCCCCAACTATCTCACTCAAGTAGGCGAGTCATCCCGAGCTTGCGAGGGAAGGGACATGCGGTATGTGATATCATGAAAGAGGGGATGCATTAAAATTTTAATGTATCAATATAAACCCTCTGATAGCATGTAGTTATCAGTTCTTGGCGTAGTTGTTTGAATGCTTGGCTACTCGATGCTAGACTGCACTCCCAAAAACATGGACGTTAGACTCATATAAATGTAACATGGACATGATACTCATGGCCAAATAAACATTAACATTGTTGATCCCCATTTACATGCATGTTCAACCATGAATCAAGCGCCAATGAATCGGCCAATGTCATAACTTGATAAATCATGAAATCCATATCATAAATCAAAATCATACATTGAACATGTGGGCATTGCCCAATACTTTGTATACTTGATGATACTCAATTCTTGAAAACATGATTATAAATGTTACACCCCAAAATTATTTTTTAAAAAATTAGAAAAACAAAAAAAAAAACATGTAATTTAATTGAAATTTTAAATTTATAAAGTTTAAATTAACTTTTAATGAAAATAACATAAAATTTACCCATGATTCATAATTAAATAATAAAAACTCATTTGATCATACCCATGTGAAAATTAGGAATTTCATGCATTTGGGTTAAAACCCCATCAAATCAACATAGGAATTTTGCGATTTAGAGAGAGAGATTGGGTATGGGTGTGAGCGAATTCCCACCCATTCATAATCCTACATACCTAGGGAAGATCTTATTTTACCACTCCTTGATAGCCTAATTAAAAATTGAATTAAAGCTTGAACAATTCTAACAGTCACCTTCTAATCCCTTTCAATATGCATGCATGGACGTGAATGAGCTACGAAAGAGTTTTCCTCATAAAACATTGCATTCGAGCCTTAAACGGCGTAGTTTAGGACCACAGGACTTAGGAATGACAAAAATACTCTTCTTGAATTTTCTTAAAATTCTACACATTATCAAGTGACCACGGGCGTCCTATGGGTCATACGAGATACCCGACTTATGGTATCCCTACATTACATCCACTACATATATTAACTTCTTAGATTCTATACGACTCAACGGAATGAGTCATTGCACAATACGACGGTCCATTGGATCTCCGTTACTTCCCTCCTGACGATCTACACCTTGGCCTTCCCACAAGCCACACCACGACTCGTGCCTTATTCCAACGAGTCATAGTTTCCATCCATCACCTCAACTTGAGATTTTCTTATTCTTCCCGCAGTCACGCGACCACGATCCCGTTGTTACTCACAATGAGTCATCCTACTACTAGATTACTTCCTCATACACTAAGAACTGTCTCACACGGCCGAAAACAATGACTAGTGACATCAAACCACGGGTCGTTCCTTGACACAGTTACTCCAACATTGACCCTACTATACCTCAACGAACGCCTCCTACGGGGTGTTGGTGGAACCAAATGATCCCAGATTACATGATCCGTTCTATGATAATTTTCCAATTTACGTAACATTTTAAATTTCGGGTCAGTCTTAGGCACTTAAGGGTATTACATCGACCATATGAAACCTTTGTCATACTTATGCATTGCACTTTCCATATTCGTACACGTAGCTATATGGTCTTTTAGCTATACTTGTTTGAGTACTCCCTTTTACCACTTACCCGGTCTCATCAGGCACGATCCCTCATATCTCCATCCCTCATTCAAGAGTCACGATCAGTACTAGTCTGCTCATCTATGTTCTCTCCCTTAGGCCCCAGGCCTCGCACTCCTAGGCTCACATCAAACAGCTTCCCACTTTACATATTATTCTATTCATGTATTTTATCCATAAAGACTCACCCCTCAATTTCGGTACCACACATCATAGTACAATAATCAATAAATAAACACATGAAAAGATCACATATCAATAATTATGATAAAATTCCTAATTATGGTAATTCTTACCAGGATAATTATAGCATCGATTATATCCATAGCTTCACAAGGAAATGCAACCTGTCCCACTATGAGATTGGGCTCCACTACAACAACATTATCACCGCCACAATGGTCTTCTTTGGAGTAGTTTCGGGCCTTGCGGTATTATTTTGCGAGTACTTCGACAGTCTCCTTCCAATTTCTCCACGTAGATCGTTCCTTTAAAATCATGTGACTCATCTCTATATCGCCCACCACGTTAGGGCGGCATCATATCAAATTTGTTTCAACAACAGCATTTTAATAGTGCAATCATCATAACAATTGATATTCATAGACCAAATTAACACATTATTATGCACAAACCAATAGGTCATCATTTAAAGTCTAACTCCTATAATTTGGGGGTCTTAAATTACATCTCAAAATAATCATAGTCCACCCTTAAATGATCAGTTTTCACATTCTATAAACATGATTTCTATTATTCTTGTTCAAGACTACAATTCGGGATGATGAAGGACTATAAATTCAATATATGTATGTAATCATCAACAACGGTGCACGAAGATCTATTTTCTCTCTTCCTCACTATCTGCTTTAAATCTTGACCTTCTTCTCTTTCTTCAGGTGGCTTGTCAGGTGAGGTTCCTCTGAGTTGACTCATGCGGCTGTTAGGGTGCCTATCGATGTTGTAGGAATGGGGAAGAAGAAGTTGCCTAACCCTCCCACATCGTCGTTGCTCAACAAGCTGTTGGTATTCGACCCATTCGACTACGATACTCCTCCCTTTCTTGATGTCACATTTTGTGAGCTTCCATAATGTAGACTAGGTAGCCTTCCCCCCTGAATCTATAAATTTTCTTTACGTACACATAACTTTAGGGGAAGAGCCATGTAAGCTCTATTGTTGTTGCAATTCTAGTATTTATCTTCCTTTTCTTAATCATAACTTTGTGGTATTTGAGATTTGTCCATGTTTAAATCCTTGCATGTGGTTGGGAATTTTGAAATGGAATGAACATTATCTTATCTCCATGATTAAAAAGCTTCATTATCTTAGGGATGCGGTAGGTAGGTGCTTCTCGATATATATATGTCTGTTTGAATAATATTTCCTTTTTTAAGAATTTCCATGATATCCTCTATGTCTTGAGTGATCTCCCATGGAATCTTCCATGTTTTTATGAGCATTTTCTTGAGACTTAAAGAGTCTATCTCTAGAATAATGCTAAATTCACTGCTACTACAATAATGCAATGCATTTTTCACTACTTTACCTTTGCCATGATGTTGTTGCTGATCCATATTTCCTTTGCCTCTTCATGGGTCAAGTCCCCTCTAGCATCTCTTTGGCACATCAATACAATCATGGGTTGCCTCTACATGATCCATACGCTGTTCACTTCAATCCAGATTCCTTAGGTAGTTCCCACTTAAGTACTTATAGTAAAGCCTAGGTTTATAATGTTGGAGGATAGATACAATTCATTCCCAATAAGTGGGATGATATCCGAGGGGATACTGACTTTGATATATACATCGAGTAGTTTTTGGATCATCATAACCATCCTTGATATATTTGTAACCTTTTCATGTCTGCTCACATTTCTCCTTTTCCACAACTATCATATAATGATTGCGCATAGCCTTGTACATCTCTTTTAGCTTTGTTGGAGCTGGAAATCTTCCACCAAGTAGTTATCAATTGGTGTAGCTATATTCATACGTATAGAAACCTACACATCATGAACTTCTTCCATAGTTTTAAGGCTAAGGGAGTTGTTAAAAAATGGCCCATGGTTTTCTGGTTGTGCTTATCACGGCGGTAGCATTATTCTCATCCTCTAAGGTTTATCATCTGTTAAATTCTCCTTTTCAATATTTTTGCATAAATATATACATTTGAAAATGAATTCCCTTAATCCATACATTAGCTATCCATTCCTCCTCATTTTTCCTTTTCTTCACCATTTGATAAACCAGAACTTACAGTAAACTCTCCTTTGTTATTTCCCATCCACAAAGCTATATCTCCTTCCCCATAGTCATTGGTTTAACATGCCTTATCACATGTTTTTTCATCTCATATGAAATGTTAATCATCAATTTTTCTCTATTCCACTCCCTACTTTTAATGAACTCCTTGACCTCATGTTCCTCCTCTTCCACCTTATCTTCTATAAAATGTAAAGCCTCTGTTGGTCCATGTATCAAATCAAAAGTTGGCATCTCTAGCCTTTATTTTCCACAAATATCCTTCTCCCACTTCTTCTCTAACTGCACCGTCATTCTCAAAACACATGAAGCTCCCTTCCACTTGCTGGCCGGTAGATGTTCTATTTTACAATATTTGTTCCATATAAAAGCACTCCATAGTTAATGTATTGAGGTTCTAAATTTCTACAAAAGTTTAGCCATCAAAGCCTTGGATACCTCAAAGAGAGATCTAAAACCAAAACCTCCTTTTATTTTTGGATAACACATATCCTCCAAAATCACCTAGTGTTTCCCTTTGGTCCCTCTTCATTTTACTCCAAAAGAACTTGGAAAAAATTTTATGTACCAAGTTAATCATTCCTTTAGGAGGATTCATAGTTGAGAAGCGGATATATTGGCATAGATTGGGCTGATTTATATAAACCTCCTCGAATATAATAAGAACTTGTTTTGCCATGCCATTAATCTTCTTGAGATCTTCTTGATCAGATCCTCAAAATGTTCTTTCTTATTTCTTCCATAAAATACTAGGCATCCTAAGTAAGTGGGGGGAAGAAGAAGACAAAGTTAATCCTCTGTCCACCTTCTTATGCTTTATTTAGTCTGATAGAACATTCTTGTAGATAGAAGAAACTCTTGTTCTTATTGATCAAGCGCTTTTGAGAAATCTTCTCATACTCCACCAACACTTTCATCATGCTCTTTATGGAATTCTTATCACTGTGAGAACATAATTATATCATCTCTAGCAAAGACTTCATTTACCCAATAATAAATAAAGTAGGGATAAAGAGGTCCCCTGTTTTCGGTCCATTGGAGGATCTAAAAAATCCATTAGATTGGCCATTCACTATTATAGAGAATACCAATTGTGGACACCAATCTCCACATCATGTCAATAATCACTTCTAAAAAACCAAATCTCCTAAGAACCTTGGTGAGATAAATCCATGAAACCCTATCATATGCCTTGTCCATGTCAAGTTTCACGACCACATTGTGTCACTTCTTCCTTATATTAATATCTCTAATGATTTCTTATTCTAGAAGTACATTTTCTATGATACCTCTTTTGTCCTACATAAATCGAGATTGATTTCTTGATATAATAAGAAGAAGTACCCCAGTGGTCGATCATGCAACACTCTTGAAAAAACCTTATTCACAAAGTTGCTCAAACTTATAGGTCTATAGTCCCCAAAAGACATAACCTTCTCCTTCTTTGGGATCATAACTTGATTGGTGTGAGTTATGCACAGGAATCTCCTTTCCCCCAAAAGAATGCCCTTGCCATATTTGTGATATCGAGGTCCAACAATGTCAGCATTCACGAAAAAATCCTCTGAGAACCTATCTTGTCACGACCCAGAGCTAGGACCACTGATGAGACATGAGACCTAGAACCACAAATGACTCCAAGTCGACCCATGACATGAACATAGTGACTAATGAGCATACATTAAAGAGGAAATTGATAACTTAAACATGAATAAGCCAAAGTCTAAATTACATAACTTATAACAATGATTTTAAATGGAGTTAACACCCAATACATATAAAAGTCTACATAATTTCTAAAAGCCTCCTTCTCGATGAGACGTGGGACAACACCCCTAACTAGTTCACTAAAGTATAAAACAAATAACAATCAAACACTAAGCTTGAATTTTCTTGGAAGATGAGGAATCACCAACAACGAGGTGAGCTGTTGCGGGGAGAGGGGAGGAAGCTATACTACTTGATGAAACTATGTTTGATCACTCAAACCTATATCCATTATAATACCCGAAGTGCACAAGCTAGAATGTCGGGAGGTGGAAGAAAAATAAATAGGAAAATTTTGGAATTTCCCCTCATATGATCCATGAATGCAGTCGTTAGAAGAAAGAGCGGGCCATTAGATGTGCCCTTGGTGAGTTTGATTTGGATTGAGGAATAATGGGTCTTAGAATGACCCATTGGTGGTTGTAATGAGTCATTGGATGGGAGTAAGTGGTATTTGGTGTCTTGATCGAGGGGAGGAAGTGGCGTGTCATGGAATGACTCGTTATTGCTAACTGTGGTCGTCATATGTGTCCGTGGGAGGATTTCTAGGATAGTGGCGGTGGTGACGATGTTGCTAACAATGAGTGTTGGAGATTAGTACGACTTATCCTGTCTGATCATTATAGGAGATCTGAGGCATGAATCGAGGCAAGACAACGGCGAGGTGACGGTCATGGGAGAGAAGGGCTGACCATTGTGTGGGTGAATCCCGATCCAAGCGATGGCTAAATTTTTATAGATTTAGTAAGGGAAAAACCATAATCTTCAGCCCTAAGTCCCTTATTCGTCATTTTAAACTTAGAATGGGGTGTTTGAGGGGTTCTTTCATTCAATCACCCTCCTTCATGCGTGTGAACATAAAGCTTTACAAGAGTGATAAAGCTTAATTATTCAAAGTTTTCCATCAATTTCTTCCTTGAAATCAAGAATTGTAGGAATCAGTTATCTCGGGTATGTAGGGTTATGAATGGGTGAATTTGATCACACCACCCAATGTCTCTTTAATTCATGAAATTCTATTGATGATTCTATGGGGTTTTAATCCCAATTCCTATGAAATCCTTATGATCTATCTATGAGTTAATTCATCTCATGTATAAATTCATGTTTTCTGAATCACGGGGCATATTATACAACTATTTGAATACAAATTTATGGTTTTAAATTTCTACAAAACTATGTCAATCATCTCTGTTCATGATAAATCGATTATGCTTCTACTTTAATTTTGATGTTCTTTAACCCATTATGATTTATGACTTATGTTATGATTTCTCTGAAATGCTCATCATGAATTTATGAATACTCCAGTATTTACATGTTTTACAAGTATGCATGAACCTCGTGATTTATGATTTATAGTTATATTTGACTCATGGACCTTACTTTCATGGCTAGTTCACGTATTTTTAGCATGCTTATGGTTATCATGATTTTAAATAGCTTATGAATCTCATGTATAATTATACCTATGAGCACTATATATGTTTTGGGAGTAGTATTTAACATCAAGTAGACCGAGGTCCAAGCGTACCACGAGTCTACGAACGACGCGCCAACTTAGACACGATGGGACCTCCATTTCTCTTTGTCCCCTTTACCCAAATGGGCCCTTCTTTGTGATATCACATCTCTTTCATGGATCTACCCTTGTTAAGGTACGAGAACTCCCTCAGAGCTAAGGGGTTTATAAGTAGACTCCATGTGTGTGCTCATATAGAGTATGTCGGTTATAAGAATCTCCCCTTTGTTCCTCGTGGTTTTGTATGATTATGGTTATCCACTTTGGCTCAAGATATGTTTCATAAAGCTTCTCTCTTATGATTATTATTATGAATGATTTATGATGTTACGAAAACGGCAGGCCATGCGTTTCGCATTATGATATTTATGTTATGATCAGTGGTCACTACTCTTTATGAACTTTTATGTATTTAAATATTCGTTTTGCCACCTTACCTACTCGGTATATTCCACGTACTTACTGCACATTTTATGTTGTATCATTTTATAATACGGTCTTCGATCACTAGACTCGGCCCCATCATTGGCAGGGTCCATAAAGTTGGCATCAACTTCGGTGGTGAGTCCTCATCTCTCAAGGACCATTTTTTATCGGTTATCCTTGTACTTCGGTTTGAGACTTGTTGAGTTGGTCCCAGAGGTGTCGTCCCATCAACCCATCGAGATATGTTAGAGGCTTTTAGATTGTATATAGTAATACGCTTGTTATGTACTATGCAATTCCGGTTCGATGTGATATTATGATTAAACTTAGTTATGTTCATTATGTTAAAGTCTTATTGCTTTATTTGATTGAGTTTGATGTATCTTCATGCCATGGGTCAACTTGGAGTCTCTCGGGGCTCCTTTTCTCGTGTCTCGAGCTAGGCTTATGTTCGGGTCGTGACAAACTTGGTATCGTGAGCAATAGCTTTTGAAGTGTCCTAGGGTATTTTAAAGTCACTTTAAGTAGAGTCTATTTCATGGGTGTGATATGCGCCACCCTTATGTTGAAGAGGCTATGAGACATTTTAGGAAATATTCCCTTCTTTCATGATCTATGTTGTGCGGTGTAAATGTCTCTCTATCCTTCTAACTTGTGCTATTCGCAATTCACAGAATCATATCTCCTAAAGTAGAGTTAATGGTAGAAGAAATAGGAGTAAATAGCCCAAGGATAGCTCACGAGCGTGCATCGACGCCGCCCCACCGGTCCATGAGCACCATGCAACGGGCCAGGTTGGCCACACTAAATTTAGGGCGACCATTCAGATACTAGCATAGGCCTTGACAGCCATGGTCAACCCGGCCAAGCGGTAGCATATCCCCCAGGCGAGATGCGGCAAATGAGGGTTAGGAGGACTTTCGGCTATGATCCCTCTCGAGTTCCTTGGATCAAAAAGGTGGACGAAGATCACATGATTTCATTGAAGATTTTGAAGATCACCCAGATTATAGGGGTGACCGGAGAGAGTGTGCGGATTAGTCCTCATATCATTTGAAAGGGTTGCACACATTTCGTTGACAGTGGAAGAGGAGAGTAGGAAGTGAATGTAGGCCCTATCGGTTAGGATGAGTTTCCACGCCATTTTCTTAATTGGTTCTTCCCTTGAGAGATGAGGAGCTGAAAGCGGCCGAGTTGGTGAATATTAAGCAGGGGAAAGAAGATAGTTAGGAGTATGCCTTCGAGTTCGGGCGTCTATGTATGGATGCACTAAGTTGGTAGGCGGATCAAAGAGCCCATGCGAGCGAGATTCATACATAGGGTAAGGGATTGCTAGGCTACGTGCTTCTCCATGATATTGACTTTTCCTAGATGGTCCTATATGCCAAGAAGATAGAGGTGGATCTGAGATGATTGAACGGCGGAATGGTATGTGCCGGAAGCCCTAAGGTGGGCTGCAAGTGAGTTAAAATAGAGAAAAATGGAAAATATGAACCAAGTCACATAGCAGGTCTTTATGTACCCATGGGGATGACCACGAGTCGTTAGGTGACTCATGGTGAGGTGTTGGCTTTATGTTTTGGGATTTGACATTTTGGGTCTCCTCGGCGTGACCACAAGTCATGGTTAGGCCCCACGACTCGTTGTGTCAGCCGTGGTTAAGATGGGTTAAGGGTAAATGGTTTTTGGGCGTGGGGACCACGAGTCGTGATCACAGTAATGCTTCATAGGGTCCCTCCATGGAGGCCCAAGATGAATTTGGGCCGGTGTACGTCACGAGTCTAACCACGGAGTCGTGGTCAAGGCGAAACTCGTCCGGAGTCCCTCGTTGGGACTAACAATCTATTTTCCTGTGAGTTTAGTAAGAGACTTCAGTAATTCTATGGTCTAGGCCTAAACCGTCGGTTTAAGCTATGTTATGAGGATTTTTAAAGAGTAAAACCTATCCTAAGCCTTACCATTCCATGCATGCAAGACTAGGAGGTTCTTAGAGGTGATCGAAGCTTAAATCCATCAATTCTTCTTCAATTTCTTTTACTTGTTCAGAAAGAGGAAAAAGTCAATCTACCCAGGTATGTGAGGCCATGAATGAGAGTTCCTTTGACTCTCATGCCCTAAACTCTTCTCATATTCCATGTATTTCAATTCCTAGGTACAAGTTTCATGATCTAGGAAGTTTATCCATTTCTTGTGAAATTCTCTATGATCCATCTACGGGTAAAATTCCTTTCATAAATTAAATCATGTTTTATGATCTATGGACCAGATTTTCAACTATTTTGAATATAAAATCATAGATATGAATGTAAACAAATCATTCCCAATTATGCATGTTTTTCGAAAATCAAGTTATGATTTCATTATGATCACGATCTTTAGGCCACTATGATTTATGATTTATGATATGATTTCTATTAAATGATCATTATAAATTTATGAATATCAAAGTATCTCCCATGTTCTACAAGTATTCATGAACCTCATGATTTATGATTTATGATTATGGCCTACTCACGGGCCTTATTTCAAGGCTAGTTCATGTATTTTCAAGTATGTTTATTATTATCATGATTTAACTAGCCCATGAATTTCATGTATATTATCCTATCATCACTATATATATTTTGGGAGGTATTATTAACACCGAGTAGAGTTGGTCAGTTTTGCCCCAAATCTTAGAACTACGTGCCATCATAGGTCACAATGGGACCTCCCAGAACTATCCCTCTTTGCCCCCATATGATTCTTTCATGAGTGATATCACGCCCTTTTATGGTTCTCACGGGTTTGGAAAGGTACAAAAATCCTCCCGACTAGGGGTTTATAGGTAGGGCTCTATATGTGCTCCTTATGGGGTATATCGGTTATAGATCTCCAATGTTCCACATGATTTATGTATGATTATGATTATATACTTTCGCTCAAGTCATGTTTAATAAAGCTTTTCCTCCTGAGTTATGATTATGAATGATTTACGAATGTTTTGGAACCTTGAGCCTTATGTTGCATTATGATATTTTGTCACGTCAATTACACACCACACGATCTATCATACCTGAGTATTATAGGTAAAAGCATGCATAAGCGGAAGCCTTGAAATAACAATATAAAAAAACATTTATGAAAAACTAAAGCGACACACAAAGTTTAAAACATCTTAGCGATCTAAATGTCTAAAATCAGGTACGTGTTTGAAAGCCATCTACCGAGGAGTTGCTGGGACAGGCCCCTAGCTAACTTTAATTCTAGCTGAAAGTAATGAAATAGGCCCAGAGAATGAAATAACGCCCTTGAAGATGAGGACTCACACTTTTCTTTGGCCGAGAGGATCTAAGCGTAGCGCCTAACAACGGCAGTACGAGAACCTAATTTGTATCATAAATAATATAATATAAAAGTATGCATCAATACTTTAAATGTCTTGTGAGTAATTAGGAGAAAAAATGATGCTAGATATAAGCAACTAAACTGAAATTACATGCAATGACCAACTAATATACCGGGCGAAATGGTAGAAGTAAGATTTGAGATGGCCAAGATGACCTTGTCTGATTGTCAAAAAGACTTGCCCTAAGTGCGAAATCTTGATGCAGGATATCACGAAATAAACGCTAATCCTGGAGATTAAACTGTTTGACTAATTAGGATCCATAGACAGTATATTACGTGGATAATTATAAATCAAAATTATTAACTCCAACATGGATTAATGCCTTTTTAAGAGATAAATATGAACACAGGTGATCTTTTCAAAAGTGTGAGACATCGACAATGGATCTATAACCTGCATTGGCGTGTTCTGAAGGATTTTAGAACGTGTGAACCACGTCAAATCGATGTAGTCTCTCCACCAGTCTTCACAAGCTAAATACAAGTTGTTGTTCCGACAAGTGCAGACTGATCGAGGATGTATAGCGATAGTATCTGAGAGTCTTATCGGACAAAATCTGGCTGGGTTTCTAGGCGGTAAGAGGCTGCGTATCTAGAAGCGTCGTAATCGCCTAGAAACAAACGTAATTGATGCGGGGTCTTAAGGCTAGTCGGGGTTTTTATCTAAAGTTTCATGACCAGTGGACAACTTGGCGAGTTCTAAGTTTTATTCGATAGCTGGAAGGCCATCACAAGCACCTCAGGATTGATTATGGATGATTGGCATTCTGAATAACCTTGAGGAGATTCTACGTTCTAGCGAACTGAACTGCTAAAAATTTGCTGTGAAATTCAACTTATTCAATGACATGAATCCACAATATGTAAAGATTTCAAGAAGTGGAATACGATCTAACGAAGTATTATAGTTTTTCTTATTCGTACCAGGATATTAAATAAATTCTTATCAAAGGAGTAATTTCTCAACATCTATACAATTAGGAATACTAGAAAATAATCCGTCACACTTCACAAACTAGGCGGAATTTAATACATAAATGTGTTCATTCGCTCGGGGCTTAAATTCACTTTTGCGGGAACATCAACAGGCTGGTCAGAGCGTGGAATCATATAATAAATAAGCATAGATATCATTCTATGTGAAATCAATGGCTCAAACATGTAATCTCTCTTTGTACTTTCGAAAGCTCAAGGCTAAGACGTGAAACTATAAGAGGGTTTTGGGAGAAACATCGGGAAGAACTTCTCTCCTTGTTGAATTCCACATACCTCTAAGGATTCCCCTTGAGGAAACTTGAATTTACGAGATGGATGAAGAACCATGGACCTTATAAGTTTTTGAGAGAACCTTTGATGTTTTACGGGAATTTACATGAGGAATGAGGGGAGGGCCATTTCTTCCCGCTAATAGGTCTGAAATTATATCTAAAATGAAACGTAATTTAAAGCTTAGGAAAGTAGAAATTATTAAACAACACTTATAAAATCCTGGAAAAAGCCGGTGCGTCGAGTCTCTTGAGTGACTGAACGAGGTTGTATTCGGTGACCCCGACTCGTGGTCACACTCGTTAAGTCCTCCCAAAATTACGGTAGTCACCTCGAGATACCTAACGAGTTGTGGTGGCGATCACGACTCATAGTCTCACCTTTCATGGACCATACGCTCAAAAACCCTATAGTTCCCCACGGGTGACTTACAGGACTCGCTGTGGTCACATGTAATAAAGTGATGATAAGGACTCATGGGGTACATTGCCTAACTCCTTAACTCTGACCTTGAGACCTAACAATGAGTCACCTATGGGTTGTGATGGAGAACACGACTCGTGGTGACACTTCTTAATTTTCTTGACACCACTTTCCATTTCTCCAATCTCCTTCCCGTTGACTTAATGAGCCGTTAGGTCTCACAATGGTGTTGGGTGAGTCGTTACGAGGCATTTTACGCGTAGATTTCTAGATTTTACGTTTTAAGTCCGGATCTAGTCTTTGAGTTTTCGAGACATAACAATATCTCCCTCTTGGAAACTTTAATCATCTAATGTTGGAAAACACCCAGAAAAGTAAAGAATCTCAATCACTATGCTCAAATACTATCTCAAAAAGGCGATAACTAATGGAGGAACAAACTCTAAGTTTGAGCTGAAGTACGAACTAAATTAGATTAATCATACTCATGATCAATCATATCAAGGAAACTAAAACACTTGAATTGAATAGAGTTTTTAGGGAGGAAATTTTGTACCTTAAACTTAAAAAGCGAGCGAGATGGGAACAAGTGTGGATATCTAGCCATCATGTCTCCTTCGGCTTCCATGTGGCACCCTCAACTTTGATTCCCCCACAATACTTTCACTAAAGATACTTCTTTATTCCTCGACCTACAAATCGCGGTCAAGAATACGTTTGCAACTTCCTCGTAAGAGAGACTATCTTTCACAACACTTTCTAAAGGAACAACTGAACTTGGATCACCAATGCACTTTGTTCGGTACATGCGGATGACTACACGCAAGTGCACGTGGTCGAACAAATAGTAAATTAGCTCAAGTAAGCCAAGTATCGATCACGGGGTGGACTACGAGGCAAAATCTCCAAGTGTCAATTTCTTGTAACTCTAAAAAATGCGGACAACGATGTGAAGAAAGTTTTTTTATATTTTGTTATCTAATTTTATACTACGTAAATAAATATACAAGTGAGTCGAACTATGAATGTGAACATCTTGAGAGCTAAAACGAACATGTAAAGAAATTAATTATCGATATAAAGTTTGGTTTTATCTTTTCTCCAGGTTGCTGAGTCGGACTTATGCCTATAGATTAAAACTCTCGTATTTAACTTAAGAATCATGGTGTCCACCTACATTTTAAATGATAAGAAGAAATTCATGTTCTAGCCATACAAAACCCGATTCCACACTTGACTAATACGACTTTCAGGTATATTTCTATCCTTAAGGTAAATCAATTCTCAATTTTCCCAAACGCTAAGAAAAGATCACCTCCTATTAATTCACAACTTTCAGTTTCGTGCTCTCCGAGTGAAAGCTAGGACTTTTAGGTATACATTAACATTGGACAAACATTAATGCAGTAAGAACAAGAATTAATAGAACAACCATGGAAGAAAGATGAAAAAAGCGGATAATCAACAATTACATTTCAATACAATTGTTCCTAACCTCAGCAAGAAGTGAAATTAGCCACTCATTTGTGGATTAATCATCGTTAAATGAGTGTAAATCATACAAACAATTGAAAGAAAGGAGAAAGGGGATAGAGAAAACCCACAAATTTCGTCCTCTCAGCGCACCGTAACCCACGTTCTTGCTCCGCAGAATAGAATAATTAAAAATGAACCTAAGTGTTCTATTTATCTTGGTGAGAATTTTTTCTCGGAATAACAAACAACGTGTGTGAGTGCATCGCGCGGAGCACTATCTCCGTGACACGGTGCAAGCGGAGGAGCTCTCTAGGGTGGCCGTCCGGGTAATTGTCCCCAACGTGGAACGGCATGCAACGGAGCTTGCCCAGGCGTGCCACGGTGCAAGCGCGGACCCTCTGCGGAAATCCTTGCAATTAAATCACCCGGACAGAATGCATCGCGATAGCGGCGTGACACGACTCCATGCGCGGAGCCTCTTGCTACTTCTTGCTTCCCTTGGCCAATTCCTTGCTCGCTCCCGAGTCCATCTCCAATTCCTCCCAAGATGCATCTTAGCTCCATAAAAAGTACATTTGTCTGCAAAACGTAATCATGTTGGTTAGTATAAAATTCACACTTTCCTACAATTTACATGAGAATGTACAAACATTTATATATAAACAAGGCAAAAACGATGCATTTGAGTATCACTTGGGCATATAAATATGCCCCGGATCACCTACCCCACACTTAAAATGTATTCGTCCTCGGGCAATACTCTTCCACCTCATGCAATTGACACCCCATCATGGCTACTTTGGATCGACAATCGAGGCTACGGTTATCTGGAATTATTTCATAACAAATCATCAAGAAAACATGCATAGTATCATCATTACAATGACATTAAACATATCAAGACCTCTAGACATCAGAATCGACTCTACGATACGGCAAACTCATGCAAATTAGTGACCAAGATGTAGGCGAATTCATTCTTTCGTCAAGCATGTGCCCTCACATTACAAAATTTCCCCCTCTTTTTACTCACATGACTCACGAAACATTTCACCGGGGGCATGTACACACAATTTTACTCTCTCTCTCCCAAAAGAATTCACATGCATCATGTCATGAACCATAAGCTTGCCTCTAGTGTTTACTCCACTAATATAAGGACGCGTGATGTAAGATCACGTAAGGACCTAGCAGGTTGTAATGTAAGCTACGGAACTGGTATATATTGGGCTAACCAATAATAGCTAGCATCCTTAAGCGCCTTTTCAATACCTCCCATCATATATACAGGCATAAGTTCTTCCTTCCTCCTCCAAATCTTGAAGTCTTTCTTCATTTTCGTCCCTCCACTTCTTTAAGCACAACACACAGACTAAACATCAAAGATTAGTTATGCACTTTATTTTCTTTAAATACGCAAGTGCACAGCGACTCTTTTTCTTTACTTTCATCACTTTGCTTTTCCTCTCTTTATATTCTTTTCACCATTTCACTCCTTTGCTTGTGGAAAATTATTTTTCTTGAGCGCTTAAGAGCTTCGGATTAGATTCGTTAATGAAAAGAAAGGGTTAAGCTTGGTTTTTACCTTTTCGACAAAAGAAAAAAATAGGCTAAAGGCTCAATGGGCTAACTAGGATTTAACATTCAAGGTGGGTATAAAAAAGGAAGAGAGAAAAACTTTAGGCTAAAACAAAAAAGAAATACCTACATCCTTTCCCTACATACACTTCCTTCATTTCGTTTAGTATACACCGGGCAAGTTCTAGACACTTCACAATAGCATGAATAAACGAGACCTCACTATACACTCATTTGCACATGCTCAAGTCAAGACATATTCACGAGACTCTTTAATCGGCTAATTACAAGAATTTAAATTAAGCCTCAATCTGCAAGATCGAATTCTATGGCCTAAGTATCTCACATATGTACAAAATTGCATGCTTTAATACGAATCACCTTTGCAATATAAACATCATGTACAACACGCAACAAAATTTCGCTGCCCATAGAGTGGCAACATTCATGGGATACAACCAAACAAACCAAAAATTTAAAGACAAAGCTACTCCTATCGACTTCATTCCCTTAAGGCCCAGGTCGTCATCCATCCATCATAGGAGCGATCACTTTCGACTTCGGTTCAATGGGACTCTTCTCGATAAAAGAACCGAAAACAAACTCTGAGAAACCCAATGATAAAAATAATTAGCAACGAAAAAAATTTTTAAAATATATGTATAGTGGCCCTTTTTAGGCAGAAATGTCGAACCCACGGAGTGGACCAATTCAGCTAACTATCAAGTTCAAGTGTGATATTAACTTCCGCAAGTGTTGATTCTAGAGGTTTCGAGGAGAAGGTTTAATTAAGTCTAAATATGTCAGCAGTATTGAATTCACTCTAGGAGCAACATAGAGTTGAAACCAGATAATCATGTGATACTACGATTTACATTGGTTTAAGCATGGAACTATCAATTTTTGTTTCACATAATTAGGATTGCATGTTCATGGTCTTTCGAGCCTCTAAACACGGCAAACTAGCATCGCTGCATCATTGTGAGCGAGGATGCTAATTTCTAGTTCGCGGGCAATCAGTATGTTGTGGTTTTACGGGGAAACGTTAGGGACTTCGTGCGTCTAACCATTTAACTCAACCCAGCCTCACAACTGCTTCTTCGAGTGTTGATGTGATAATCCCAAGTTGGTCTCTTAATACCCCCATTTGTCAACAAAGCAAGGTGTTAGGTATATTTCTATCTGGAACACAAGATTATAGCGAGATACAAGCTCTCCTACATTCTCATGTCACGACCTAGGTAATGCTTTCTCAATCCATGCCCAAGCTAACATATATGTTTTATGTGGTGATCAATCATAAAACAATCAAAAATCGAATGTAAGACAAAGCAACAATCAACTTAATTCCAAAACAAATCGCAAATTCACAATCATATCTTGTGGCTTCAACCCTAGAGGAAGGGTTCTAGCCACTAATGTTCATATAATTACAAGAAAACGTTGTTTAGAGTAATATACTTACAAGAATAGATGAAAGGAACCAGAAAATATGAACCCAATAGAGTTCTTCAAGTCTCCTTCGCGCCTCCTTCGGTTTTCCGAAAATCCCGTGTCAAATGATTTTAAAGCTAAGGGTTCAATTTATACTATCTTGAAAAAATGCAAAATTTGGCTTGTGGTGGAACGGCAACGTGTCACGGAGCGAACGCCTAATTGACCTCGTGACATGGAGGTAACGCGTACCCTCCTTTGGAGTGTGCCAAAAATGCAATTTTTGGCCCAGTGTTCTTCGCGTTGGCGATGCCCGGCCTATCGGCGTCGGGTGCGATTAATGCATGTTTTCTTGTTGAATTTCACTTTTTGCTCTTGATTCCATTCCTCCACTTCACCAAATCATGAATTAGTTCCTCAAATGCATTATTAACCTTAAAAACAAGGATAATCATGTTGGTTAGTATATACTACATTTACATAAGTCATGAGAATGTATATAAATAAGTAGATAAACAAGACTAAATTGAGTTATAAAGTAGCACTTGGGAATGCAATTATGCCCAAGATCACAACCCCACACTTAAAGTCTTGTTAGGTCCTCGAGCATTTTTACATCCACACCATGAAGACTCACACACAATAATTTAGCAAGATAATTCCAAGCTACGACTATGTGGAATTGTAAGATAGCAAGTTACAAATAGAGCATGCAGAAGTTTTATTCCTTAAATTAAGTAAAACATGTTAGGACTTCTAACCTCAGAATTGACTCTCAATCTAAGCAAACTCATGCAAATTAAGCGATCAAGAAATCCAACATGAATTCTATCCTTCATTAAACATGTACCCTCACAATAAGAGAAGTTACCCATTTTAACTCTTGAATTTTCCAAATAACACCATGTATGGGTATATGAATAAAAATTACATGCATCTCGCAAAGAATTCACATGCATCATGTAATGACCCATAAGCTTGCCCTTGGTGTTTTACTCCACTAATTTAAGGATCTGTAGCGTAAGATCAAGTAGAACAATGGGTTGTAATATAAGATAAGGGACGGGTAGGTACTATTCGGCCGGTAATAGTGACTATATATCTCCCCAGCGCTTTTAATACATCCAACATTCATTAAGGACATCTCTTTTCTTCACTTCTATATAATTCTTTTCAATCTTGAATTTTCTCTTCTTGTTCCCATTTCTTTAAGCACACTCAACTTAGTAGTAAGGAGTACTTAAGCAATTTTTTTCATTCATTTATTTTCTTACTCCTACTAATAATCAACCATTTTCACACAAGTGCACCTTTGTCCTTTTCTCAACTTTCACAACTTAGTTTTTCCTTCTTTCTTTCAGCTTCTCACTCCTGCTCTTTGGAATTTTTCATAGCGCTTAGGGTTTGGCATCAAATTCAAGGGTAATGAAAAAAGTTAAACATGTTGTAGCTATCAAAAGAATAGGATTAAGGCTCAATGGAGCTTCTTCAGGATTCAATATTCAAGGTAGGTAGGGAAAGGATTAAATATTGCTCATTCAAAGAAATGCCTAAATCATTTCCTACACTCTGCATCCTTCTTTTAGTTTTATAAACACACCCAGGCAGGATTCTAGACACTCCAAAATAGCACGAATAATCAAAAACCTTACACTCATGGCACATCTCAATTCAAGACATACTGTGAAATTTTTTAACCCATTGTCACAAGAATTCAAACATTAAGCTTTAATCATATTGAGTCAAATTCAAGAGCTAGGTGTCTCAACATAGGTATACCACTTGCATGCTTCAGCAAGCATATTTGCATCTTACGATCATTTTATAGCACATAACAAGAATATCAAGCCATCAATTAGCTACGGGCTTCAAAATCCAAAACCTATTGACTAATTTTCCTCAAGGCGGTCGTCATCCATCCATCGTCGAAAACAGTCCCTAACTATGACTAAAACATTATATACGACAAAGAAAATAAAATTTTATTCTTAGGTTCAAAGACCCCTTTGTCGGAAAAGAACCGAAAAGAAAAACCAACGGGTGATGAAGTCATGCTTAACTCACAATTTTTTTTCAATTTTCTCACAAGCATTACATTCACCAAACATCGTTAAGCAAAAAAATTTTGAAATTTCCCTCACCCCACACTTGAATCATGCTATGTCCCCATAGCATCAACTTAACATATTTAAGGGTGAGAAATACTCCCGAGGCCTTTAGGCCTGGCTAACGGCATGCTTTTCTTTAATGTTGCACAAGTGCGTGTTCGACCCCACTTTTTCTCTTCCATGTTTGTTAGCTTCCTCCCTCCACGGGTACTCGAGACTTCCCCTCCATCGCCTTAGCTTTCCACCAAAAATAACAAAAATCTGAAAAATAAATAAAAACAACTCTAATGCACGAAATTAAAAATGGTACCTCGAGGTACCCTTGGGTTGCCTCCCAACGAACGCCTAATTTTACGTCGCGACGCACGACGTATACGTTTTGCAGCTTTTTCCTCCACCTTGAGGATATGAATCTCACCTAATAATTTCTTCTCTAATTTCCTTTTGTGTTCTAGGGTGGTGGTGAAAATTGAAGGACCAAGTACTAGATGTCTCCTTGACGTTTATTGTGGCCATAAGTAAGTGAAGTCTTTTGTCTATTAGGAAATCGACAAATTCTAAAATATACGGGGCTTGGTCCTCCTCTGGACATTCCTCTCTATAAGCTTGGAAGACTCTATTTTCTATGTCGTAACCCAAACTCAATGTCGAAAAATTCTTGAGTGGGGTCCGCTACACCTCGACTACGAAAGCTACATTGTGATTGACCTCATACTTGTATACACCTTCTCATTATCGACATACTATCTCTCCATTATTGACAAATGGGGTATACTCTATCTCTTCTTGATTACTTGTTCCCATAAGTGTAGGCCCATGCAGGGGACAACCAAGAGATTCTAATTGTCGGGCTTCATCCAAAAATTCACCCTTGGCTTCCTCTTGTAGTTCCTCTTGAATATCGCCTACAAGCATTTTTGCAATTTATCACAAGCCTAAGCTTGACCAATCATCTCATGAATTATTACTCATCTTTCTAGAGCCTCACATTCTCTTCTTCTTGAATTCTCCAATCTTGTCATCGCCTCCTTCATTTATACATTTCAACAAATCATCTTGTTTAGCATGTCTTCTATTCGAGCTTGGCGTCCCAAGTCCTCATATTCATCATACACATATTCGGCAAAAACAACGAAGGATCATAGTAGGGGCTTGGGGGATAGGAGTATGCATTCGGACAACCATCCCAATGGCCATCTGACCACCACATATGTTGCACGTGTTACGGTGTTGCCAAATGTGGGGTCTGCGCAGTCGAAAAGACTCATCAAGTAAGTATCCACCGTACAACCCATTTATATTCCATGATGTCATGTTAGGAAGGGTATGTCCAGTTAAAAACTAAAAATAAAATAAATATAATTAATAAAGAAAAGAAAATATTCTTTTTTTCAACACTTAAAAATTTAAAAATCACACAAAAACAGATAAATTCACTAAACTTAGCTGATTAAACAGCGAGCGCCAAAAACATGATGAGCCCGCAAGAATTATGCAGGTTGTACAAATGTGATGGACCTTTAAGAATAGGAATGTCAAACCCACAGGCCAACCAATTGACTAACTATCAAGTTCAAGTGTGATATTAACTTGTAGTAATGATTGCCTTTTTGATGGTTGTTGCTACGAGAAATTCGGGTGATTCCTAGTTAGAATTGTAAATTTCATTTACCATGCGGCGGGTGATTATTCTTTGTATTCTTAGATAAAGTTCACCGAGAGTCGAGTTTGCTCCACAACACTCGGCAGTGTTCATTACTCCCGCACACTTCACACCAAATGCTGCTTTGCCTTGCATTCACTTTAGGATTGAGGGCGATTCATGCTCATGTTAGAAGTGGGTGTTGAGTTGATCTTGCAAACAAGCTATACGTAGGCGATAGCTATAAAACCATCCACTTCTAAGACTCCAGAAATTTACTTTCCTTGCTCCTCCCTTGAAGAGTCCGCATTCCACTCAGTTTCCACTGCGAAATACGATTCAACAAAGTATACGAGCTCATCATAAGTCTTTTCTAATGCTTGATACACAATTTCTTGAGAGTCCGGCCAAGATTTTGTGTGAGGTTCCAAACCCTCAATAAAAGTGTGCATGACCACATATTGGATTGATGGTAATGAGGACAGTCCCGCAACGACGATTTGAATCTCTCCCAAGCTTGTCCTGATTCTCCCCTTCTCTTTGTTTAAAACTTAGAATTTGAATTCTAAGTCTTATTTGTTTTATAGGAAGGAAAGAACCCGAGATCAAGAACTTCTTTAAAGATCATCCCATGTGGTTATAGAATTTGGTGGCTCATCTTTCCAACCACCTTTCGGCTTCTCCCAAAAGTGAAAATGGGATCAATGTAAACTGACATGTCTGTTGACACTCCGAGGCGGAATGTAAAGTGTCACTTATCTCCAAAATTTTGAGATGTTATTGTGTGGATCCTCGTGAGGGAGACCTTGAACTGCCCGCTTGTGTGCGGCAATTGCACCATGTTTGTTTAAGCTCGAACCTCATCTGGCTCGGGTTTGCGAATGCTAGACGTGCATTGCTAGCATGTGGGATTGCCCAATCGCGAACCGGCCCCATAACCTACCATTTCCTCGGGCACTAACACGCCCACACGGGTGGTGGATTGTGGTTGCTCCCGGGATTGTTTGTCGAACAAGCTGCGAGTTTTTCTCTCACAGAGCTTCTCTCCCGTTAGCGATGGAATTGTCTTCAGGCTCTAAGGATGGATCCACCCGTCTCTTTGTCTCTTGCCGGTGTTCCACCGAGTGCATTATCTGCAAAATACAGGCTAAGACCAAGTTGTCAACACTAAAATAAAGAAATTGCAAATTAACACTTTAAGAAAAATAATTTCGCCAAATTGCCGGTCTGACATGGCATAAGCTTTGTTGGTATGCAGGATGACTACACGCAAGTGCACGTGGTCGAGCAAGTGACCAAGTGAGCTCAAGTAAGCCAAGTATCGATCCCACGGGGACTGGACTACGGGGCAAAATCTACTCAGTGTCAATTCTTTGTTACTCTAAAATGCAGACAACAATGTGAAGAAAAGTTTTTTATATTTTGTTATCTAATTTTATACTACGGCTAAAATAAATATAGTAAGTCGAGAACTATGAATGTGAGCATCTTGAGGCTAAAAGCGGTATGTAAAGAAATTAGTATCGATATAACGTGGTTCCTTTTCTCCGGTTGCTAGTCGGAACTTATGCCTATGGATTAAGTATTTAACCCAACTTAAGAATCATGAACCTTCCGACCGCATTTACGTGATAAGAAGAAATTCATGTTCTAGCCATACAAAATCGATTCCACACTTGACTAATACGACTTTCCGGTATATTTCTATCATGAAGGTAAATCAATTCTCAATTTTCCCAAACTAAGAAAAGATCATATCTATTAATTCCACAACTTTCCGATTGTATCTCTCGAGTGAAACCGGACTTTTAGATATACATGTATTGGCCAAACACATTAATGCATTAAGAACAAGAACTAATAAAACAACCATGGAAGAAAAGATGAAAAACCGAGATAATCAGCAATTACATTTCAATACAATTGTTCCTAACCTCAGCAAAGAGTGAAATTAGCCACTCAATTATGGATTAAACATCGTCAAACAAGTAGAATTCAAACAAACAATTGAAAGAAAGGAAAGGTTAGATAAACCTAAAATTTCATCCTTTCAGCTGCCTCTAACCCACGTTCTTGCTCCACCAAGTCGAATAATTAAAAATGAACCTAAGTGTTCTATTTTATCTTGGTGAGAATTTTCCGAAATAACAGAAACAGCGTGTCACAGTGCATCGAGGAGCACGCCTCAGTGACACGTTACTGTGAGCTCTCTAGAATTTGGCCGTCCGGTGGTGTCCCCAACGTGGCACGACATGCCCAACGTGGAGCTTGCCCAGGCGTGCCGCAGCCTTCTTTGGAATCTCGAATCCATGTAGTGATCCAACGTGCCCACGGCATGATCGCGGACCCTCTGAAAATCCTTGCAATTAAATCTCCCCGGACAGGCCATCCCTTGTCGCGGCGTACGGCTCATCGCGGAGCCTCTGCTTCTTGCTTCCCTTGGGAAATTCCTTGCTCGCTCCGAGTCCATCTCCAATTCCTCCCAAGATGCATGTAGCTCCATAAAAATCACGTTTTCTGCAAAAACACGCTAATCATGTTGGTTAGTATAAATTCACACTTTCCTACAATTTACATGAGAATGTAAAAACATTGTTGGATAAACAAGGCAAAAACGATGCATTTGAGTATCACTTGGGCATATAATCGCCCGGATCACACTTCTTGTGCGTTATGAACCACCAGGCACTTGCATTAAGGTAATTATACGTGCGATATATGCCTGATATCATCTCATTACAGACCATTTTACTCTTTAAATATTCACCACCATGGATTTTCTTGATAAGACTTGGTCATGTGCAAACTCCAGTCTACTCTCCTCCATATGTTTTTTAAAGTTTGGCTCACACCTTTCAATCCTTTTGGTTTTGCTTGTCTTCTTCATATTCATGAACCAAGTCGAGGCGTGATTGCCAGCGGCACCCACTTCCAAACCACTTTCGATAGGAGATGCGCACCTCCTACCATACAATACCTCAAACAAGGCCACCTCGATACTAGAGTGGTATTTGTTGTTGTATGCAAATTTGATAATAGGCAAATGGTCATCCCAAGCTGCCATTAAAATCGATCAAGCATGCTGCAAACATATCTTACAGGGTCTTAATGGTCAGGTGCGGCTTCCCCATCGTACGTAGATTTGAAAAGTTGTCGAGCTTGACTGGGTGCCCCGGTCCTTAGAAAGACTTCTAGAAATGAGAGGTGAATTGGTTACCTCTATACGAAATTATGAATAAGGGCACCCCATGAAGTTAGACTAACTCGGATAAAAAAAGTCCCAAGCACAGTCCTCAGTTTGAATTTGTGGTTTGGCGGGAAAGTGTGTTGACAAATCATCTAGTCTACTATCACCCAAATTGAATCATGTACAATAGTCAGAGGTAGACCCATAATGAAGTCCATATTCACTTCTTCCCACTTCCATGTGGGTATCTTGATATCTTGAGTTATGCCTCTGGTCTCTGGTGTTCTACTTTAACTTGCGAGTAGTTCGACACTTGGCTACAAATTCAGAAATATCTCTTTTCATTCAATTCCACCGATAAATATCATGTAAATCATGGTACATTTTAGTATCACCACGAGAATTCAATGGGTAAATCTTCGAAATTTAATCTTGGGATATCTCATACTCAAGTCATGTATCCATTACACAATACCCTTACCCAGTATGAGCACACCATCTCTCCCTTTGGAAAGCTTCTATTTCTTTTTTGAGAGCGCTTCCTTAAGCATGAGTAATATGGATATTTTCCTATGGACTTCTCTTTAATTACCAAGGAGGAGCGACCCACTGCATTACCACTCCACCCTCGGTTGAATCCACCAATTGTACTCCCAACCAAGATAACTGTGAATATCTTTTACTATTTCCTTCTTGCCTCTTCAACATGACTATGCTTCCCATAGACAAGCGCAGGTGCATCGGCCACCATATTGGCCTTGTCCGGGTGATACGGCCTCATCTCATAGTCTTTTAGCGCTCAGCCACTTCTCTGGTGAAGATTTAGGTCCTTACATTTGAACACATATAGAAAGCTCTTGTGATACGTGAACACATCCGTGAAACCCCATATAGGTAATGTCTCATATTTCGGCGCAAACACCACATTGCCAACTCCAAGTCATGGGTTGGATAATTCTTCCTCATAAACCTTGGTATGCGAAGGTGTAGGCTATCTCCTTGCCCCTACGCATTAGAATGTAGGTCCCACTCAAACGCGTCAAAATAGACAGCAACATATTTGTTCCCTTTGGAAAGGTTAAAACTGGCAGTGGGAGGGGAGTGAGAATCTTCAACTCCTAGAAGCTTGTTATCACACGCATCCGACAGAATTTCACTTTCTTACGAATTAACTTGGTTAAGAGGAGATTACATAGAGGGAAAAACCTTCAAAAACCATCGGTAATAACGGCTAGGCCCGAAACTCCTAATTTCGGTCGGGGAGGAAGGTCTGGGCCAATCTTTCCTTGTTGTTATCTTGTGAGGATCTACCTATATTCCCTTACTGATACCACATGAACCAAGAAAGTCATGGACTTTAACGGGAATTTGCACTTATTTGGGCCTTGGCCCGAACAATGCTTGGTCTTTGGGTGTTTGTAATACTAATCTCTATTAGTTAGCATGCTCTTCCTCATTCTGGAGTATACGGAGATATCTTCAATAAATACAACAATGAACATATCGAATCTTTGTTTGAGACTCTTGTTCATCAAGTCCATGAAGGCTATGGGGGCATTTATTATCCAGGAGAAGGACATCCTTTGCAAACTCATAGTGACCATACCATGTTAGGAATGTTGTTTTGGGTATGTCACACTCTAACCCTTAACTTATGATATTCCGACCTGAGATCGATTTTTGGCTCATTGGATCCTGAAGTTGGTCAAGCGGGTCATGAATTATGGGTATGGGATGCCCCATTGATTGTGACTTTGTTACGGCTGGTGGTAATCTATGCGCATTTTGAGGTACCTTCTTTCTTAAATAGATAGTCTTGGAGCACCCTAGGGAGAGATGTTGGATCAGATGAAAAACCTTGTCAAGAATATCTTTTAGTTGCTCTTCCAACTCTTTAAGCTTCCTCCCAGAGCCGTGCAGCGGGGAGGGATGGAGATGGGTTGAGTATCGGGAGAAGGTCTGCTTCCCATTAGGGGGAACTCTGGGAAGATCCTCGGGAAAAACATTTGGGAACTCGTGACTCTGGGCCCGGCGGATAGTTGGGGTCTCAAAGTTGGAATGCTGGCCCAAACTAGATGATAAACCATCCCCTTGGAATGAGCTTCTAGGCCTTAAGGTAGGATATAAACTAACCCTTAGATCTTGAAATATTAGATCCATTCCTAACACTTTGGTTCATTTGGAAACTAAAAAACTTAACAACTCTAGTTACGCGGTTAAGCGAGGCATGACCGAGTGTAACCAATCCATGCAGAGGAAAAGGTCAAAATCGACCATGTCAACTCTATGAGATCGAGTGAGAACCAACATTATTCAAGATCGAAGGCCCAGACCCGGTTTCTATACACATGGCAAGCTCTAATTGACTCACCAACAGGGTGGAGACTGAAAATGGTTTTGAGAGGAATTACGGGTGATATTGAACTAGGCACTATGTAGGGAGTCACGTGAATGAGAGGGTTGCTCACGGATCACAGGAGGCGTACATGTCTAGATGGAAGAGTGATAAAGTGATAAACTATAAGAGGGTTTTGGGGGACACAAGGGAAGAACTATCCCCTTATTGAATTCCTTAGGAGTAAGCTTGAATTTTGAGATGAATGAAGAACCACTGGACCTTACTCTAAAAGTTCTTGAGAGAACTCTTTGATGTTTTACGAAAATGCGTGGGAATGAGGGAAGACCATCCATTCCTACTATATGGAGTAAATAACTTATAAAATGACATAGTTTAAAGCTTAAGAGTGAAATTACTAAACAACCCTTAGAAAATCACGGGAAAAAAAAACGTCGTCTAGGTCCTCATTAGTGACCTAACTTGGTGAGTGGTAGTGACCACGGCTCGTTGTCACCTTGTTGAGTCTCTTGCTGAAATTGCGATGGTCACCCCAAGGTACCTAAGGAGTCGTGGTGATTGATCACGACTCGTAGTCTGTCATGGACCCATGAGTGACACCAAAACTCGTGGTCACACATAATGAGTCGTGATAAGGACTCGTGGGGGTCTCGCTTATTAAACTCCTTAACTTCGGCCCGAGCTTGACCACGAGTCACCCCTGAGGTCATGGTGGAGGACCACGGCTCGTGGTGACACTCGTTAGGTACACTAAAACCACCTTTCATTTCTCAATCCCCTTCCCACGGTGACCTATGAGTCGTTAGGTCCTCAAAAAAAAATGGTTGGTGAGTCATTACAGCTGCATAAATTTCAAGATTTTTGTTTTAAGTCCCGGATATAGTCATTGAGTTTCGGGGCATAATATATTTATTATTATAATTCATTTCCTTACTCTTTTGATCTTTTATGTATTTTAAATATGCATTTATTTACCTTACATACTCGGTACATTCCACATCTTATTATACTCTATATTGCCTCATTTTATGATACGAGCTCCGTCTTCGAGACTTAGCCCCTAACTAGCCAACTTTCGAAGTTAGCATCGAGTCTATGTTGGTGAGTCCTCATCTATCGAGGGCCCCTCATTTATTCAGTTATTTGGTGTATATTCAACTTCGAGATGTAGAGAGTTAGATGGGGTCTTGTCCACTTCAACTCATCGAGACTTAGAGGCTTTTTAGATACTACATTGTATTTTGCTTTAGACTCATGTTGTATTTTTTGATTATATCTTATGCTTGAACCACACTTTATATTTATTATGTTATGTCTTCTACTTTACGATTGAGTAAGATATATGATCATGCCATGGGTCGACTTGGAGTCTTTGGGATTTGATGAGTTGGTAATTTACCGCTCATTAGGTTCTTAAATTTGAGTTTTTGCTTAGTTTTTGAGTTGATTATACATATTTTATGCCCTTTTAAATTTTTGTGTACGGATGCCTAAGGTGTAGAAAAGAGCAAACGAGCAAAAGAAGGAAGTGAGAGCAAATCGGTGATCCACCAATGAAAGCCGTGAAACATTGGCCAAGGTTGAATATCACTACCTTTGAGGAACAATACCCCTTTGGCGAATCATGAGTTGCCAATGGTGACTCGCGATCCGATCGATGAAAGACACCATGTTTTGGAAAGTAGCATAAAGATAGTAGTTCATGGATTGAGTATCGTTAAACGCGGATGAACCGCGTGCTCAGGGGTAGTATGGTCTCGAGATAAGACACTCGACGAGTTCACAAGTGGGACAGTGAACCATCGGTGTCTCGCCTATCAGGACGATTAACCGAGTATAATTGTCAGCATGGAAAAAGAATAAAGGTGCCCTACTTTTCCAGGGATATAAATAGCGAAGAAGTATTATGTACTAAAGGAGAGAGAGAGAGAGAGTAGAGCATATCACATTGTTCCTTACTGACTTTAGCACATTTCTTAGCAAAGATAGGGAGATTTTGATTGGTAAACATTGAAAGAGTACACTTCTCTACTTCTTTGTAATAGTAAGTTACAGCCAGTGTTGGAGACTATTTTGGCCAATTTTATTTTACTACTCTTGCTATTAAATACAATGGCATAACTCTTGATGAATGTTCTCTTGAATTTCTTAATCACGAGTAGCTAAATCATTAACTAGAGGTGTGTGATGATGAGTACTTAATTAGAGTGGGTATTGCTAGAGTCATCTTCGTGTTGTCTAAATAAGTGTAAATGCGGTAGATTATCCTTAATCCTGGGGAAGATCCATTGATTATGATATGGGTCTATTTATTCTTACTTGATTGTTGCTTGTAAAAGAATAATTAAGTATTGGAAGAAGAGGTATTTAATAGTGGGTATGCATAAGAGATTTTGAAATTGGCTTAGAAATAGCTTAAATTGCAGTCTCATTCCTTATTAGTAGCTAATAGCTAGAAATTGGTCTGGTACCTTAATCCAAATCTAATCGGGTTGAGCTAAATCGTGTCTAGAGGTTTGATAAAACTCTAGTAAGAGGTAGTTATAAGACTAAAAAGCTGTAACTACCCACTTCTCGAGATTATTTACACTTGTTGAATTCATAAAATGACCTAGAATGTCTCGATCTAGTTAGCATACCCTCTACACCACATCTTTAGTCTTTCACAATCTTGCTAACAACTTTGTTTTTTCTTCTTTATTTTGTCCACTAAATCACCAAATACAATTCACTTTATAATTTCAATTCCCCCAATTTATTTGTTCTTATATTTACCTCATTAGTGTATTAACTTCAATTTCTCAACCAACACTTGTAACTATTATTCTCTAGTCGTTTGTGGGATTCGACCTAAATCACCAGGTTACTTATTTTGATGCTTCAGGCGGTGTATATTATTTGCATGAACGATATATTTTGGATGTTATCAAAAATGGCGTGGTGCTGGGACTATTCTTTACCATATTCTTGTTGATTGTTAAGTTGAAATAGTTTTTCATCGTAGCTACTTGATGTGATTTTGTTATGTGTGTTAGGATTCTACAACAACATGAGTCATCACTTCCAAGCATAGGATAGCTTAGTGGGAGGTAAAATGGAGCACGATGAGGATAATGCGGTGATCTCGGTTGCGGGAGCCATTCGCCTACCACTTACAAATGGTAGGGAATGTGGTATTTCATGTCACAAGCACCATGTGGCATTTATTTCAAATGAAGGACTCTTTGGTGGTAAACCAAGTATGAGGATGCAAATCGGCATTTGAGAAACTTCTTGGATATATTCCATCCACTTCAACATCACAAATATTAGTCCAGAGTCGATCGAGGGTTGAGACTTTTCCTTTCTCATTGATTGGGGAGGAAACAATGTGGCGGAGGAACTCCCTGCAGGTTGTATCACATCTTGGAAAAAGTTAACTGAGGCTTTCTTGGATCGTTTTCCTCCATCAAAGATGATGCGGTGAGGACGACATCACAAATTTGAACTAAGAGCCAGGAGAGCCTTTGCATAAGGCATTGTGAAGGTTCAAAAGAAGGTTGCTCTTTGACCCAAATCATGTCTTGCCCGGATGGAGTGCTTCTCCAAAGCTTCTATAGGGCCCTTGATTCCATCAACAAGTTCATGGCAACTTAACCTATTTGGTGGTTCTATTATGGATAAAACATGGGTGGCCAAGCGCCCATATAAGATGACAAAGACCAATAGGGCTTGGCACGCACGAGACAAATGTGTCTACCCATGAGATCAAGTCCAAGTGCATTGAGTAGGCTGAGTTGCGAAAAGAGATGAAGAGCGGGATGAGAATCTTGCCAAGATGATGACCCAGCTAGATTTGATGATAAAAATGTAAATGGAAGCAGGGCCCAAGGTGGTAAATGTTGTGGGAATGCAAGGTCCCTTGTAATATGATGTATGTCGTCACGTGAATTATGAAGAGAATGTAAATGCATGGGCAACCAGCGGGAGGTGCTCGGCACAGATTCAAGGAGCAAATCAAGGCCTATGGCGCCCAATGACAATCAGGTTGGAGAAATCGTAAGCCGTAGGGATGACCCAAAAGAAATGAAAGATGGGGTAATAAGGAGCCAAATCAAGAGGGTGATCGCTATAGCTGAGTTCGAACAGTATTTTCCCCCTCAAAATTTGGGAACCCCCATGTGATACAGGGTGTGAGTGATGCCGATAGCTCAAAATTTGAAGAAATGATATATAGAGTTCTAAAGAAGTGGAGTCAGCAGAGTGGGGTCAGAGAATTAAGAGGGGAGGTGTCTAACCTTTGCCCAAGAGTGAGTTCACATCAACCTCCATCAAGCATTTAGGCCCAAATGAATCTTGTCGGCTCAAATGAACCCGGATGAAAGGAATGCTTCCTAGTGACACAATGCCTAATCCAAAGATGAGAGTCAATGCATGGCTATTGTCGCTGGAGTGGCAAATGATTAGATGCATAGGTGAAGCCAAAAGAGGTTAATGACCCAAAATCGGATGGAGAAGATGGGTCGAGAAAATGGCAAAGACCCCAAGGAGTGCGGATAAGATTGAAGAGAGAAGAGGGGAAAGATGATGAAATCCTCTCAAGGTTGATAATGATAGGCGGGAATGAAGGCCCCAATTAATGATAAAGTTGAATCAAAGTCCCTTTACCTTATCTGCAACGTTTACATGAAAAATAATGATGACGAGTTTAGAAAATTTGTTGACATGTTTAGCAAGTCTTCCATCAATATATAGTTCATGGATTCTCTTCTCCAAATGCTAGGTTATGCAATGTTTTATGAAAGAATTGCTGAAGAAGAAAGGTGGTTAGTGCGAGGTAGTGGGGAGGAAAACGCACCATTGTAGTGCAATGATGCATAACCCCAAATGGAAGACCCAGAAGCTATTACAATCCCCTGTACAATTGGATATGTGTGTTTAAAAAAGCTCTATGTGATCTTAGTGCCAACATAAATTTAATGCCCCTACTCATTTTCAAGAAATTGGGAATCAAAAGCACAAAACCGCGTCGATGAAGTGCTCGTGGTAGATAGGTCCATAAGCGAGGTGGGGTGTTAGAAGATGTGTTAGTAAGAGTGCATAGTTTATCCTACCTTGATTTTTTCATCCTCGATTGCGTAATGTGGATGTGGAGAGTCGCACTATTTTGGGAAGACGTTGTTAGCTACGGGGAGCCGTGGTGGACGTGGAGCTTGGGAATAAAATTAGGGGTGGAAGTAGAGTGCCCTACAAGGTGTGTCCATCAGTTGAAGCACCACACAGAATCACGAGGTATTAGGAGTGTTGTCGGAATGGAGGAGGACGACAAGGGATTGGAGCTGAAGCAAATAGAGTCGGATGATGATCCGTCGAAAAGAGGGGTTGAATGAGATCTACATCATGCCACAATGTTAGCCAGGCCCTTCTTGTGAGGCAATCCAAGTGTTTAGTGAATTATTTTATGTATTTGTTGTTTTTGTTTTTGTAGGATCTATGAAGTGAGGAACAAAGGAAGAAACAAACCACATAGAGAGGAACAACGCTAAACCGATGAGTCATCGATCCGAAAGTACAAACCGCCGTTCAAATATCGGTGCAAAATAGAAGGCTAGGGCTTGGATCAAATGGCCGTGGGCCAGTCGGCGAACCAATGAAGCAAAACTATGGGCCGTAGTGGAGTTGGCGATGTGACACGAGAGGACACAGATCTTTGTTACCTAGCGGCGGGTCACTTGGCGGATCAAATTGATCCCAGGCATGATGGGTCGCCGATTGAAAACGAGGCGAGCACAAATATGTGACAAAGGAAGAAGCCAAGTAGTGGAACGCCAGCGTACTTTGGGCCAGATGTAGCGTTGGTCGGTATGAATTTGTCTCAAAATGGAAATTAAGAGCGGACCCACCGAATCCCAAATACCGGATAAGCCACCCTATTAGAAAATATTGCCGTATCTCCCCTTTTTCACCATTTTTCTATTTCATTTTTGTCTCTTCACTACCCAACATTCCTATTTCCCTAAATTTTTCTCTTTTCTACCTTTCCACTTTCCACACCTTCTGATTCCCACTTTCCTGTACACTAACATTAACTATCCACCTTTCCCTCAACCTATCAATCTTCAACCTCTCACCTATAAAACCCTCCCCATCCTTTCACTAACACCTCTCTCTCATTTAACTCATATTTCCTTCCTCTACTACACATTCCTTGAAGTTCCATTTTTGAGAATTATCTAAGCTTTTGAAGCTCAAGTGTGCAAATAGTCCTACATTGTAGTAAATGTTTTCTTGTCCTTGTCTTGATTTTCTCAATGATTCTTAACTCTTTTAGTGTTAATACTTTGTTTCCCTTTCCTATTAAACTCATGAATATACTTTCTGGTTGTTGAAAGGAATGGGGAATATGTATTCTATGTGTGTGAAATTTTGAAATGGTGAAGTACGAGTAACTTAATTAGAATGAAATGCAACGTTTTCTCGATGATAAAGGTGGTGACTCCATTCTTAAGGGCAAACCGTCAGGAGATTGTGTTTAAATGTAGTAGTGGTAATTTAATCATGTTGTGTGTGGGTATGTGTTAATAGGAGTCTTTCATTTGTTTAAATTTGATTTGGGGATTATGGGGTTCGGTGTTTCGTCGGTTAGGTTTGGCGAATCACTTGGAGTGAGCACTGATTCACTTTTAAAATTGTCTTCAAGCCAGTGATTGGATCTTGCATTACATTGGTAGTTCACGAATCTGGACCAGCGATTCGCCGCTAATTATAGATATAACCTTCACTTGCCCAATTTTGCATTGCGCATCAACGGGAAGCGGCGGTATGCGGATTACTCGTGACACATTAACGCTCAAACCATACCTCCTTCGAGATGTATGAAGCGGAGATGCGTCAATAAAGAACCTTGAAAGTGGGGTCGATCCCCTGAGGAATATGGAGAAATAAAAACGTAGTGCTTAAAATTTTAATTAATTATTTTCTAAGGGGATTTTTGAAAAGTAACGAACAATGTCGTTGAGATGAGAGAAAGTGAAGGTTGATTTCAAATTAATGCAATTAACTAGGGTAAGTGTTCCCCATGACTTCATAATCACAAGGCGTTTTATACTAGTGATTTATTCCAGTTCTTAGCATGAAATATCGGTAAGTTAATTTCACCTAAATGATTGATCCCCTATTTAGATTATTATCACCACGCAACTTGGTCCGTCTACGGATGTATGCTTTACTAACCCTTACCCTTGATATATATGAACATCCCCTATTCCCGGACAAGGTCAAGCTATTAGATGAGGGTTGATAGCCTCAAATCTTCGTTGTTAATTCCTTTTCCCATTAACTACCTCCTTGGTCCGGTAAGTAAGAATAAGGGAAGTTCTAACGTTTGAAACCGTTAAAAATCAATTAAAACAAATGAAGAAACAATACATACATAAATTCCGTTCAAGAATCACTAAGTATTTTACCTATGTGTGCTAATTCTTCATGGTTCCCACAACCCTAGTTGTGATGGCTTTAGCCTATCATGTTCATATATAAATTCATAACATTCATAGACAAAAGTATAAATTAATACTTACAACGATGGTAGGAAGAAACTCACTTGATTATTGCAAAAATAAAGAAGAACAACTTTACAATCGTATCCCAAAGTATGTCTTCAAAATGTGTTAAGACTTGTCTAAAACTTGGCTTCTAATAGTTTTATAAAACTTTCGACTCTAATTTCAAAGTTAAAACTTCAACTCTTGAAGACATTCCAACTTAAAACTTGATTACTATTACATGAAAATAAAGGGATATTTATAGTAGTAGATTTATGCTTTCCTTGTTCCTTGATGAATTTGACTTTGGATTTAAATTTCTTTTTCCTACTTGAAGTAGGAACCCAATTTTTGCTGTTTTAGGAGCCTTGCACATCGCCCTAACTACTTTCGCATTTCCAGATGTGGCAACGGGTCACCTAAAAACTCATTGTGCGTGGGCACGAGTCGTTAGGCCCCTCGTGGTCTAACTCCTTCAAATTTTCAGTGCACCATACGTCTGGTTCCAGTGATCTGCCAACGATTCTTTTAGTCAACTAACGACTCGTTAAGTTTGTCATCATCTTCACTTGTTACTTTGGCAATAATTTATCTTCTAGCCTTCACGACTCGTTACTAGGTTTAACGAGTCGTTCCCTCAAGCCATCAAGTACACTGTTTCTGCATCTTCCAAAACTCAACCTTTGCCCATGACTTCAACTTCTTTTCATCTTCATTCCATAAGCCTCAAATACATTCAAATCCATCATTTTTAGCCCTGAAAACATCTAATCACATGTGTTAGCTAATTTCACAAATATATAACATAATCACATGAAAACACACATAATTTATTCTCAAAAGATAGTAAAGTACGGGAAAAAATGTCTATGAAGTGCGTGAGTACGCCCTTCATCAACACCCCACACTTAAACTATTGGTCTTCCTCAAACAATCTCCTACTTTCCTTCTAACAATTAAGCACAAAATCAATCCTACGAACAGGTCTACTTATGTAATACCCTGTAAGGGACAAAGAATAGACACGGAAAGCATAATTGGAAAAGTGTAGAAAAAATGGCAAAAATACTCAGGACGGGGACTTAACGACTCGTGGTAGGATACCACGAGTCATCGTGTGCAGTCGTTGGGTGAGGTCAGGAGGAAGTGGTGATGGATGACCTGACGAGTCGTTAGGAGTGGCAATGACTCATCTAGTCAGTCATTAGGAGGGAGAAGCTTTGGTTCTAAGGAAATTTCCAGTGACCTTAACGAAAGGGCAGGACAAATTGTTGGGTGTGGCGACGAGTCGTGATGTTGGTCGTGACCTGAAGGTTGAGAAATTCCAGTAGACCTAACGAATGGACCTAACGAGTCATTGGGTGGGACAACGACTCGTTAGGTGAGTTATGGCATCAGTTCGGGAAATTTTTCAGATTTTCTCAGGGGCAGGTTGGTAAATCCCACGCTCCCAAATTTAAAGTGATGTCATTTTGGGTATGTATGGGGACGTTTTTAAGGGTTTTCCTAAGCCTAAACTCATATTCTCTCAATCTCCTTCTTCCTCCTCTCTCTCCAATGATTATAGGAAATTCCCAAGGTGTTTTTCAAGCTTCAAGGAAGATAATCAAGTGGGGTTTTCATCTACCAGGTATGCGGGACTTCAACAAGGATATCTTTTCATCCTTGTTCCCAAAAATGTTTTCAATAAGACCCCGACTTAAATTATTTAGGATATCATGAGCTAGGGTTTTGAAAAATGAATAATTTCTTCCTCATCCTTTTCTAAAATGTTAATATTTACTGCAATTATGGAATTTGTTTCAAATATTGATGTGATGGGTTGTTGGGATGTCGATTATATGTTGGGAATGCATGAAGGTAACATATCGATCGGAAATTGGCTTAATGAATGTGTTTTTCTTATTGTTCGATTAATTCGCATATTCACGTATGAGAATGATGAAATGGTGG
>JACEIK010000520.1:337773-352624 GCA_018107945.1 Datura stramonium | reverse complement strand
AAACCGGACTCTTTAGATATACATTAACATTGGCCACACATTAATGCAGTAAGAACAAGAATTAATAGAACAACCATGGAAGAAAAGATGAAAAACCAAAATAATCAACAATTACATTCCACTACAAATGTTCCTAACCTCAGCAAGAAGTGAATTTAGCCACTCATTTGTGGATTAAACATCATCAAATGACTGTAAATCATACAAATAATTGAAATAAAGGAGAAAGAGATAGAGAGAAACCCTAAGATTTGCGTCCCCTCAACTGCCTATAACCCACGTTCTTGCTCCACCAAGTCAGAATAATTAAAAATGAACCTAAGTGTTCTATTTATACTAGTGGGAATTTTTCCGGAAATAACAAGCAACGTGCCACGGAGTGCATCGCGGAGCACTGCCTCTGTGACACGGCACGAACGCGAACCCTCACTGGAATCTGGCCCTCCAGGTATTTATGCCCAACGTGCCGCGGCGTGCAACGCGGGGCTTGGCTAACGTGCCACGGCTCCAACGTGCACCTCCACTGGAATTCTATGTTCCAGGTAATTAGGTACAACGTGCCACAGAGGCAACACGGACCTCCTCTGGAAATTTGCCATCTTTTATCATCCGGTCTGAATGCCTCCGTGATGGCAGCGTGACACGGCTCCATCGCGGAGCCCCTTTAAGTCATGCTTTCCTTGGCCTTTTCCTTGCTCGCTTCCGATTCCATTCCCGATTTCTCCCAACATGCATCTTAGCTTCCTAAAATTGTCTTTTTCCTGTAAGACAACACTAATCATGTTCGTTAGTATAAATTCACATTTTACTATAAATTACATGAGAATGTACAACTATCGATGGATAAACAAGACGAAATGACGCATTTGAGTATCACTTGGGAATATAAATCTGCCCAAGATCAGTGACCTAATTACATGAAGTTATGCATCCTTGATAGATTATGAGTTGAGTTCTATATATAATGTTGGGTCTTAAATTACCTATTGAATAAGGTGAATACGGAATGAAGATGCCATGATAGAATAATGCTAGTACATATTTATAACATGCTAATAATGTGATGTTAAAGATAACGAGGAAGTTGATTTTGTAATAATGTGAGTCACGATGATTGAACTTGTTATTAACATGTCGAGTTGTGAATCCGTGCTTATTTGAGAAATAGCATTAATAGACACTAGTGGAGAATGTCTTACCTAGACGCTAGTGGAGAATGTATTACCTAGAAGATAGTGGAGAATGTCTTCATGTAGTCAGTCGGGACTCACATCCCTAGTTAGTTCAGCATTTTATTTTCCCTGCATTGTTCGGGACCTTCTTTTAGTCAGTGACTCTCTATATTAGAGCTTTCTCTCTCCCGATGAAAGTCAGGGATTATCTCTAGTTGAGAATGTTTACCCTTTGATAGTCAAGGATGCTCCCTTCGACCGTCAGGGACACCCCCTTAGACGTCAGGGACCCTCTTGTTATCATTCACGACATCACACTCTTTATTATTCCCAATTATTACTTTTGCTAATCAGCGGTTACTATAGTAATGCATGACTTTATAATGTGTTTATGTTAATTGAATCCATGAACCTCGTGTTAGATAGTTGTACTTCACTTCTATTACGTTTCTATTAATATGTTTTATATTACTTCTCTCTTGCTAATATTATGAGTCAGTTTACTCACGCTTCCTGCATACTTAGTACATTCCAAGTACTTACTGCACGCCTCTTGTGCTATATTGTTTCATGATATATATTTAGGTCTCCAGGCTCCGTTGCGTGGTTAGATACGCTACCCCATTCTCCCAGCTGTCAGTGCTGAGTCCTCATCCTCCGAGGACGTGAGTAGCATTCTGGTTTTATTTTGTTTTCAGTTTTCAATCTTTTGGAGTTAGCTGGGGGCTTGTCCTAGCAACTCATCAGTTATTAAAAGGCCTTCAGACTTGTTAGACAGGATCAACGTTTTATTTAAATGTTATTAAGTTGTCATTTTGATTTATATCAGTTTCTAGTCAGTTATTCCGCTCGTTCATGATGTTTAACATTTCTTATGTTAAATGTATGTGAGGACTATGCCATGGGTTGACTTGGATCCTCTCTTGGTTCCTTGTCCCGTGTCTACGATCCGGGTGTACTCTTGGGTCGTGACAAGCTTGGTACAAGAGCAATAGGTTTAGAGTGTCCTAGGGTGTTTGAAAGTTGCGTTACGTAGATTCTTGTTCATAGGTATGAAGCGCACCACACTTATGACAGAGAGGCTATGAGACGTTTTAGGAATATTCCCTTCTCTTCATGATTCTTATCGTGTGCAGAGTATGAAACTCTAAGTATTTCTTCCTCTGACTCTTGTTTTACGCTCTCGTAGATAATTTCGCCCCGACATGCAAATGGAAGAGGACTCGGTAACGGCCGTCAGCAGGTGCCACCAGCCCAGGCAGGCCCAATAGATGATCATGTTACACACGCTTAGTTTCAGGCAACCTTTCAAATGTTGGCGCAGGCCCTGACCGCTCAGATTAACCAGCAAGCGGTGGCTCGTGCTCCTCAGAATGTAAATGAGGTGGTGGCAAGGATAAGGGATTTTGTTTGTATATACCCACCCGAATTCTTGGGGTCAAAGGTGGATGAGGACCCATATGAATTTTTGGAGGAGATTCGAAAGATTAATAGCATTATGGGAGTGACAGGGAACGAGAGTGCAGGCTTAGCCTCCTACCAGTAAAAAGGAGTTGCTTATATCTTTTACTATCAGTGGAGAGATTGTCGGGGAGTTGGAGCAGGTCCCATAGGTGGGATGAATTTATGGCCGCATTCTTGGATAGATTTTTCCCTCGGGAGCTGAGGGAGGAAAAAACGGTAGATTTATTAATTTAAAAAAAATGTTATGATAGTTCAGGAGTATACGCTGGAGTTCACTCGGTTATCTAAATATGCGCCGGAGATGGTAGCTGACCAGCAGGCCCGAATAAGCCAGTTTGTGAATGGAGTGTCAGACTCCTTGGTCAAGGAATGCAGGACTGTCATGTTGCACAGGGACATAGACTTCCAACACTTTGTGATATTTGCTGAACAAATGGAAGTCGAGCAGGTGAAAGAAAAGGCGAGAGAGGCCAAGAGGGCTAGGATTGGAGATCTATATTTCTCCCAGCAGAGGTCGAGTATCGAATATCACTCACACTACCAGTAGTAATCATCAGCACTAGTACCTTCGGCAGCCAATGCTTCGTATTAGCCTAGAGTGTGAGAGATTACGTACCCATTGTGTATGAGCTGCGGAAGGCACCATTTGGGAATATGTATGGCCAGCTCAAATGTTTGTTTGTGGTGCGACAAGGTGGTCCATAAGCACTGGGATTGCGTAGCGGCTAAGCGAGGCGAGGGTAGATTTTCGGCCACCTCTTCAGCAGCTCCAATAGCCTGCTCATTTTAGTAGGGGGAATCATCTAACCCAGGAGGTGGACCACATCAAAACCTCTCTCATGCAGTAGCAGCCCATCAGGATAAGGGCGAGGCGCCAGTAGTGGCCACAGGTATGTTGTGGATCTTGTGATATTCCTTACGTGATGCCAACCTCTATATTGAATGAGAAGTTCTATTGTGATTGTGTGAAAAGGTTTTTGGGGTGTGATTGAAATAGTTGTAGTATAAGGCTTGTGGTGAAGGTTAGAAGTGAAAGAGGAGTTAAGGGTTAGTATCTTAGCTTTACTTGAAAAAGGATTCGGGAGCGTTAGAATGATGACTTTAAGCTAAGGGGGAGATACTGAGTATGTGAAGTAAGTCAGACCTTGAGAATCTTCATAAAGGGATTTTAGCCTTAGCAGTTGTAGTATGTCGATCTCTACTAAGTTCAGATAACTTTCCTTGTACCTCGATTAGAGTTAAGTTATGTTTATACCTGTGTAGATTTATGTGGTTAGAGGTTACCATTTCAATCAGTAAATCCAGTTTTTCTCTATGATTTCCTTATTTCTTATTTTCATGTTATGAATTAGTTATGTGTGTTAATTTATATTTTTCCAATGTGGCCAGCTCAAACTCAATCTATAGAAGTTGCTTAGTAAGTTCAGTAGAACTAGGCTATCTCGCATATGTGCTCAATTTTAGATGTCGAGATAACTCGTGCTCATAAATTCCTTGCTCTCAGTTAGATTAGATATTGTGAATTATGGCTTAGTATTAGAAGGCAATTTGAGAACGAAGGTCTAGTTTATGTCAGTTATGTGCCAGATAAAAAGGGGAAGGAACTTTCTTCCAGTGTGTTTGTTTAATACTATGTAAGTATCATGTTATCTGATCTTCCTTGAGTCATGGTGTGCATGTTAGATGTGAATTTCCATGTTTGGGTGTGAGAGATTGCTCCGGAGTTAGATGCTCCATTGATGTTAGTTGTGATTGATTGATATCTGGGTATCGGTTTCGTATCTATATTTTCAGTATATTCAGCCAACATTCAAGGACGAATGTTCCCAAGGGAGAGATATTGTCATACCCCAGAAGGGACTAAGAATAGACACGGAAAGTATAATTGGAAAAGTGAAGAAAAAAAACTGGCAAAAATATCTCAGGACGGGAGACTTAATGAATCGTGGTGGCATACCACGAGTCGTCGTGTGCATTCATGGGGTGGAGGTCAGGAGGCAGTGGCGACGTATGACCTTATGAGTCATTAGGAGTGGCAACGACTCGTCTAGCTAGTCATTAGGAGGGAGAAGCTTTAGTTCTAAGGAAATTTCCAGTGAACTTAACGAAAGGGCATGATGAATCGTTGGGTGTGGCGACGAGTCATGATGTTGTTCGTGACCTTAAGGTTGAGAAATTCCTATGGACCTGACGAATAGACCTAACGAGTCATTGGGTGGGACAACGACTCGTAAGGTGAGTCGTTGCATCAGTTCGGGAAATTTTTCAGATTTTCTCAGGGGCAGGTTGGTAAAATTCCACACTCCCAGATTTAAAGTGATGTCGTTTTGGGTATGTTTGGAGATGTTTTTAAGGGTTTTCCTAAGCCTAAACCCTCATTCTCTCAATCTCCTTCTTCCTCCTCTCTTCTCCAAATATTTTAGGAAAGGTTTTCTTCAAGCTTCATGGAAGATAATCAAGTGGGGTTTTCATCTACCAGGTATGTGGGACTTCAACAAGGATATCTTTTCATCCTTGTGCACCAAAATATTTTCAATAAGAACCCGACTTAAATTATTTAGAATATCATGAGCTAGGGTTTTGAATAATGAATAATTTCTTCCTCATCCTTTTCTAAAATGTTAATATTTACTGCAATTATGGAATTTGTTTCAAATGTTGATTTGATGGGTTGTTGGGATGTGGATTATATGTTGGGAATTGATAAGGGTAACATGTCGGTCAGAAATTGGCTTGAGTAATGAATGGGTGTTTCTTATTGTTCGATTAAGTTGCATATTCATGTATGAGAATGATGAAATGGTGGAAATATGGGCTGATAATATATGTGTGTAGCAAGTTCTTCCTAAGTCAAGTTGAGAAATGAATGTGAATTGGTTATGCCTTCCTTGATTATTGTAGAAATTATTGACCATGACGAAAGTATGGGAATGTTGCTTAATTAACCCTAATGATGTGATTATGATGTATATGACCATGCTAAATTGAGTAAGGGTTGTGGGCTTGAGTAATTGAGGTGAACTATGTGCCATCACCATGTTTTATATTAAATAGATTGTGTATGAATAGGTTGCATCTCCATTGTTGAACTATGAATCTTGGGCAGATTCTATATTGTTTTCCTTATTAAAATTGTTTTTATAAAATCCTAGAATCTCAAATGCCCGTGGCTAGAGAGTTCACAAATGAAGTGATTGTGACAAGTGTGTGAAAAGGGTTGTGACCTAGTTACATGAAGTTATGCATCCTTGATAGATTATAAGTTGAGTTCTATAAATCATGTTGGACCTTAAATTACCTATTGAATTAGGTGAATATGGAATCAAGATGCCATGATAGAATAATGCTAGTACGAATTTATACCATGCTAATAATATGATGTTAAAGCTAATGAGGAAGTTGGTTTTGTAATAATGTGAATCACGATGATTGAGCTTGTTATTAACATGTCGAGTTGTGAATCCATGCTTATTTGATAGATAGCATTAATAGACGCTAGTGGAGAATGTCTTACCTAGCACTAGTGGAGAATGTCTTTCCTAGGCGCTAGTGGAGAATGTCTTCATGTAGTCAGTCGGGACTCACATCCCTAGTTAGTTGAGCATTTTATTTTCCCAGCGTTTTTCGAGACCTTCTTTTAGTCAGTGACTCTCTATATCAGAGCCTTCTCTCCTTATGACAGTCGGGGATTCTCTCTAATTGAGGATGTTTCCCCTTTGATAGTCAGGGACGCTCCCTTCGACCGTCAGGGACTCCCCCTTAGACGTCAAGGACCCTCTTGATATCAGTAACAACATCACACTCTGTATTATTCCCGATTATTACTTTAGCCCATTAGCAGTTGCTACAGTAATGCATGTCTATATAATTTGGTTATGTTAATTGAATCCATGAACCTGGTGTAAGATAGCTGTACTTCACTTTTATTATGTTGCTATTAATATGTTTTATATTACTTCTCTCTTGCTAATATTATGAGTTGGTTTACTTACACTTCCGGCATACTCAGTACATTCCAAGTACTGACCGCAAGCCTCTTGTGCTATATCATTTCATGATATAGATTCAGGTCTCCAAGCTCCGTCGTGTGGTTAGATACGCTGCCCCATTATCCCAGCTGTCAGTGGTGAGTCCTCATCCTCCAAGGACTTGAGTAGCATTCTGGTTTTATTTTGATTTTAGTTTTCAGTATTTTGGAGTTAGTTGGGGGCTTGTCCCAGCAACTCATCAGTTATTAGAAGGCTTTCAGACTTTTTAGACAGTATCAGCGTTGTATTTAAATGTCATTAAGTTTTCGTATTGATTTATATCAGTTTCTAGTCAGTTCTTCCACTCGTTCATGATGTTTGACATTTCTTATGTTAAGTGTATGTGAGGACTATGCCATGAGTCAACTTGGAGCCTCTCGGGGTTCCTTGTCCCGTGTCTACGATCCAGGTGTACTCTCGGGTCTTGACAACTTACACTTAAGATCATGAGAAAAAACAATGAAGCTTAAATAACTCACTCGCATGCATATAGGATCAACATTAAAATGTTAAAGTTTGAAATCACTTAATTTTTGAAAACTAACTCATCAAAACATCTTTCGGGCCAACATAAATTATATGTAATTTAGCAATCAAGATTAAACCAAAGTCTTACCATTGTTCCCCTCACAATTTGGAGAGATGCCCTTTTCTCACACAAAATATAAGTCAATATAAACTTGGACATAAATAAAACAATTTCCGCTCACTCTCCCAAAGAATTCAACATGCATGCAAAATACGAGTCATAGGCTTGCCCTTAGTGTAATACTCCGCTAATATAGAATTATGAATCAAGGATCAATTAGGACTTTAATTTGGTTGTAATATAGGCTAAGAGACGTGTAGGAACTATTTGACAATTATAGTGACTAATCTCCCTAAGCACTTTAATACTTCACAACACTTTGATTTTTAAGAACATTCTTCAATTTTCAAATTTTCTCCTTATACCTCCTTTTATTTTTCAATTTTTTTAACTTAGGTGACTAGTGGGGATTTTTCTTTCATCATTGAGCTTGTTCACACACACATTTTTTTTCTTTTCCTTTCTTCCATTCCCATCCTTTACGCACCCCTACTCTAGGCACCCTCAACTTAAGCATTTTTCTTACGTTGAGGTTCGCAATATCCAAGGAAGGACCAGGGCCAAAACAGGTTCATTGTAAACAAATAGGTACGGCTAATCGGTAAATCATGATTTTTTTGCATCTTCAATTTTTCAAAGCTCTTTCTTCTTTTTGTTTACCTACAAAAAATTCACCCTCCTTGTTTAGAAAAATTTCACCTTTTTCTTTCCTACCAATTCACCACACTTTTTTAGCTTTTCCCTTCTCTTTACCAATTATGCTCCTTCCTACAAATTTTTCATTAAAGTTCTTTAGGAGTCATTCGGATCAAATAAAGATTAATAGAACAAAAATGGATTAAACTTCTAATATGGCTATCAAAAGAATAGGCTAAAGCTCAAACATAGCTAACTAGGATAATTACAATCAAGGTATGTAAAATAGGATAAAATAAGGTTTCTAAAGAAATGCCTATATCACTTCCTAAATCCATCATTCTTATTTCTCTTTACACACACACCAGGCAAGTTCTAGACGTCAATTTACAAGCATGGAGTATATAAAAAATTCCTTACTCACACAATGGCACAAAATGGTTTAACAATGAAAATCAAGATCACATAAACACATATATTCATATTGCATGCATAACATAATTAAGCCCATTTTTCTCTTTTCAAGCACATGAGTCAAGTTCCCAAAAGACTAAGTGTTTCTACCTTTTTCATTCATTCTTGAGTGAATTTAATAAAGTCCCAATGATACCTAGAGTGAAGCACCTAGCATTCATAGGATCCAAGTTTTTTTTCTTCCTAATGACTAATTTACCCTTAAGAGGGTCGTCATCCATCAATCATCAGGCAAAATCATGACTCAGTGACTAAAATAAAAAATAAAAAAATCTATACTCTCTAATAAGTTTTAAGGGACTATCCACCAGAAAAGTACCGAAAACAAAAACTGGAGGAACCCAAAATAAAATAAAACTAAAAAAAATAAGGGTAAACCAACAAGCATGTATGAAATATCATAAATCTCAAAAAAACTAGGCCTACCATGTGCAAATTTAGCAATTAAGGCATGCATGGTAAACATGAAATTCAAATCTCCCACCCCACACTTAATTGGTTACACTATCCCTGGTGCTAAAACAAATAAGCATAAAGTAATACAGTGCAAGAAGAAGTTCCTGGGCCTCTACTCCTTGTCTTCAATATTTAAGCTTAATCTTTATTGAAAATTATGACCTATCACTTGCACACTTGAACAAACACGTAAAAACAAACAAAAATTTTATCTTGGGTTGCCTCCCAAGTAGCGCCTGATTTAACGTCGCGACACGACGCAGGTATCTTGATTACTTAGACATCATCAAGATATTTGTTGAGACCGTGATCAAATCTTGTCCACTTGTTTTACCACGCCGCGCTGTGACACGTCCAAAAATAAAAGAAAAAAGGAAATAAAAACTAAAAGTTAAATACAAGCGATTAATCTAATCCTAAACATTATTCCCGGTGCCACTTTTTTATAATGCTTAAACCACACCTCCTTCAGAATTATGAAGCGAACGTTGTCAATAAAGAATCCAACTAGAGGTTGGGGTCGATCCCACAGGGAATATGGAAGGATGTACAAGAATGCTAGTACTTAAACTTTTTAGTTAATTATTTTCTAATAGGGGGGAAAATTTAGAAAAGTAACAAACAATGTTGTTGAGAGAAAGTGAAGGTTGATTTCAAATTAATGCAACTAACTAGGATAAGTGTTCCCCACGACTTCATCACCACAAGGTGTTTTATACTAGTAATCTATTCCGGTTAAGGCATGCAATATCAGTAATTTAATTTCACCTAAATGGTTTGTCCCCTATTTAGATGATTATCACCATGCAACTTGGTCCGTCTATGGGTGTATGTTTTACTAACCCTTACCCTTGATATCAGATTATCTATTCCCGGACAAGGTCAAGATATTAGATGAGGGTTGATACCCTCAAATCACCATTTTTAATTCTCTTTCCCATTCACTACCTCCTTGGTATGGTAAGTAAGAATAAGGCAAGTTCTAACATTTGCAACTGTTAAAAATCAATTAAAATGAAGTAAGTAACAAGACATACATAAACCCCGTTCAAGAATAACTAAGTATTTTACCTATGTGTGTTATTTGTCATGGTTCCCACAACCCTAGTTGTGGTGGTTTTAGCCTATCATGTTTATAAATAAATTCATAACATTCATAGACAAAAGTATAAATTAATACTTATAATGATGGTAGGAAGAAAATCACTTGATTATTGCAAAAATAAAGAAGAACAACTTTACAATCGTATCCCGAAGTATGTCTTCAAAACGTGTTAAGACTTGTCTAAAACTTGGCTTCTAATAGTTCTCTAAAACTTTAGACTCTAATTTCAAACTTAAAAGTTCAACTCTTGAAGACATTCCAACTTAAAACTTGATTGCTATTACATGAAAATAAAGGGATATTTATAGTATTATATTTTTGCTTTCCTTGTTCCTTGATGAATTTGACTTGAGATTTAAATTTCCTCTTCTTAGTAGAAGTAGGAAAGCCAAATTTTGCCGTTTTGGGAGCCTTGCACGTCGCCCCAACCACTTCCACATTGCCGGTTGTGGCAACATGTCACCTAATGACTCGTTGTACATTGATACGAGTCATTAGGCTCCTCGTGGTCTAACTCCAAATTTTCAGTGCACCTTATAGCTAGTTCTAGTGATCTTCCAAAGATGCGTTTAGTCAACAGACGACTTGATAATTCTATCGTCATCTTCACTGGTTACTTTGGAAATAATTTCTATTCCAACCTTCACGAGTAACTTCATGACTCATTACCAAGTGTAACAAGTCGTTCCCTCAACCCGTCAGGTACACTGTTTCTGCATCATCCAAACTCAACCTTTGCCCACGACTTCAGCTTCTTTTTATCTTCATTCCATAAGCCTCAAATACATTCAAATCCATTCTTTTTAGCCCTGAAAACATCTAATCATATGTGTTATCTAATTTCAAAAATATATAACATAATCACATGCAAACACATAATTTATTCTCAATACACAGTAAAGTACAGGAAAAAATATGTCTATGAAGTGCGTGAGTATTCCTTTCATCACGACCCATCGGTGTTTCGCTGATACTATTGGTTCTTCAAATTATGTTTGCTTACCCTTGTTTCTCAGTTCTCCCTTAGACTTGTTTTTGTTATATTAATTTCCTCTTGGGATATATTTCACTAACATCATCCTTGCAGAAAAACCATGTCTTCATCCAGGAACAAAGGAAAAGGAAAGGCCCCTGCCTCATCTTCTAGTAAGGGAAAGGGAAAAGTAGAGGCCTCTCTACCGCGTGCCAACACCAAGGAAGTAATAATCTTTTGTGTCCCCAACATGCAAGAGCACAATGTCATCTGCCAAAGCCGATCCATCACAATGGAGAAGCGGTTTGATTTGGCAGGATTGAGGGGTGATCTTCCCAACATCACCCCTCCAATTCACAGAAAGGCAATGGCATGCATTTGCCAACCCTCTTCCCCCTTACTACCCCAGCTTGTTAATGGAATTTGATGCCTCATATCAGGCCCGACAAGATAGCATGCAGCATAGGGGCAAGGTCGATGACTTTCCATGCCTGTTTTCCATGATGCTAAGGGGGTTGGAAGTTGACATTACCCCAGCGGCCATCAACTCCTTGTTTTGGGAAGATGAAGTTGAACTCAATACAGAGTACATGGCCCGGGTAGCTGATATGAAGGATCAGTTTGCTTGGGTAGCTCGAATTATTCTTGTTGACACTCCTCTCTGGGACTCAATGGGTGGTGAAATCTCTCGCCATGATTTTAAGTTTGAGGCCAAGATGTGGTTGGATCTTATTAGTTCCCGGATGATCCCCTCCAAAAATGAGAAGAGGGTCAGCTTAGAAGCTACTATTTTTATTGCCTACATCATGACAGGAGTCCCCATTAACTTTGGGGAAATCGTTGCATAGCAAATGAAGAAAAAGGCGTGACAGTCCAGCACTTCAATGCCCTATGCCGTCCTGATTTCCCAGCTTTGCTCACAAGCTGGGGTGCCTCTGTTCGTTGATAAAACCCCTTTCGCTGTTCTAGGAGTAATAGCCATCAAACGGAAGAGAGATGCCGAGGAATCGAAAATGTAAAGAAAGAGATTGCAAGCCTTTGGAGTACATGAAAGATCCCTTTCCCGTAGGTCAACTCCATCTCCACAAGCCCTAGAGTCAAACATGCCCCAGCCAGAAATGTTAGGCCAAGCATCAGGTGACATGCGTCAGCGTGGAGCATCTAACCCTCTGTAATCCTCTCAACCATGTGGTCTCCACAGACTTGTGGAGATGACAAACTCTCACAAAAGCCAACTTCAGAGATTGGCTAAGAGTCTCCCCGTACGCATTGTCCAAACCATCAAAAAGGAGCTCAAGTCGTTATATGAGAGTGTCACCACGCTATGCAAGAGGGTGGATGCGATTGATGGGGAAGTCACCTCCCTCCAGACTGAGGTACAAGAGTGGAAGAATCAAACTTCAATAGAAGTGCTAGATATGAGCGCCTTGGATGCTGCGATGGATTCTCCTTCCTCAGTTCGGGGTCTGATTGAGGATCTCTTCAAGGGCCCGGGAGATGATTTTGCTGGGCTAGGTGAGGCTAGTGGCGGTGGTGTAGGTGATGCAAAGGCTAATGATGAGGAAGAATGACCCACTCAAGGAGTTTCTTTTCCCTTTCCCTTTTGCATATTGCAGATAATGTACTATCTTAAGTGGGGGAGGGATGAGCGCAGTTGATGATGGGGTCAGGGATGAATGTTTCTTTGGATATCTTATGTTTTTTTTTGAAATAGATTGAGTAGAGCCTTTGTCGGGTTATTTTTTTCTTTTGATGATTGATGATTTCCCTTATCGGGCGTGTCTTGTTTTGAAAAAAAAATGAATGAATGATTTGGTTTAGTTTTGATGGTTGATGGTTAGTGATCCAATGGGGTTTTTGTTTTGAATTGCGAAATTTTGCATGAAATGACCCAAATCTTGCTCCTTTTTCACCTTTGTAAATAGTAGTATAGTAATCAAAACTCCGAGGGTTTTCTTTTGACCATAGTTCTTTCCGAGGAGCATTCTTTTGTTTTTGTTTATTTTCATTGTCGAACCGGATTGGAATTTTTCGATGATAGATTTAGTGGAGACATTCTTAAGGGAACATGGCATGTTGTTTTCAATCTCTTATGAAGTTATTTTGAGAGGCACCATCGAAAAAATAATTGTTGAAAGGGAATTTTAATATGAGGGCATGGAAATGAAGATAATACACAATTGTTGACACCATAACATAACATTATTTGTCATACGTTGTAAATTCTTTGCTTGACTTATGATGTTTGCCTACTTTGATGTCCTAACTTGATATCTTGTGTATAGAATGACTCTTGTAAACCCTTTAGGGGTTATGCCTTTTGTGGTGAGGACTTTTTGATGAATCTCTTGCATAACATCTTATCTAGAACTTGCCCCAAATGTGATTCAAGGCTAATCCTAGATATAGTTTCACTAAGAACACGAGTTTAGGCTTTCATTTGTCTAGTAACTTCACCCGTATACCCTCCTTGAGCATTGATCCTTGTCAGCCAATATTGATCCTTATACCCTTTCTTTGGCAATCACATTACAAGCCTTAAGACCGTTCTTAATGCCTCTCTTCGGCACTCATTCTCCCTAAATGCTAGTGACAAGATAGTGATGAAATGAGGGTTTAAGCCTAAAAAAAAGGGAGTGATTAAAAAATGAGAAATGAGGAAAAAGTCTAAGTTTGGGGTGTGCAAAAAGGGAAGATAAGAATATCAGTTTGGGGGGGGGGGCACCACATTATGTCAAAATACACAAAAGGATAAATGAAAAAGAGAAAAACAATTTGTGTGAATCAGTGCTTCCTCTTGAGGTGATAAGGATAGTTATGAAAGACAAAGGTGTTATAAGGAGGGTTGTTAAAGAAATGAATGTTAGAAAGAATGAAAGAAGTGAAACAAATTGAAGTTAGTGGAAGGATTTTATGTGAGGTATGTTCACAAAAAGCGTTAGGGAGGATCTAGTCACTACAACCAAATTTTCATCCCATGCTTACCCTGAGCCTACATCATAACCCGCAATCCCTAAATGATTATAAGTGCTGCTACTCTAGTTAGTGGCGAATTACATGAAGGGCAAGCCTATGGGTCAAGTGTGTGCATGCAGATTTGTTTTGGGAGAGTGAGTGTGAGTGTCTCTTCAAAACAATCCCTTGTGTTCATTCAAATGATCACATGACAAAAAAATAGGGATTCTTATTTCGGTGAGTGGAATCATCCCTTTTTGGGGGCACATGGGAATTCGAAGTTATTGTGGGAATAGGGAATGAGGAATGTAGATTGTAAGGCATGCTTTGAATGTGCACTGATTATAACTTGAGATGCTATGTGTATCTCATGATTGAGAAATGTCCTTGTTTTACTAAATGAATCCTTTCATGAACTTTGTTGGTGGAAAGTGGTGTCATACTCGAAACATCTTCATTGTTTTGGTCTCTTGGGGTATTTTCTTCTCTTTTCAGTGATCTTGGTGAGCATATTTTTGGGTTTTCACAGTTCAGGTGATTGGTGATGTTTAATTTTTCATAGAGGTGGCATGTTTCTAAATGAATGGTATTGCATTACTTGAGGACAAGCAATGGTTCAAGTTTGAGAGTATGATGAGTTGGTAATTTACCAACTCATTAGATTCTTAAACTTGAGTTTTTTCTTAGTTTTTGAGTTGATTATATGGATTTTATGCCCCTTTTTCTTTTTGTCTTTGCAGATGCCTAAATGTGTATAAAATATCAAAAATAGAGCAAAAAGAAGGAAGTGAGAGCAAATCAGCGATCCACCGATGAAAACTAGCGAAACGCCGGCCAAAGGCCGATTATCACTGCCTCTAAGGAACAATGCCACCTGCAAATCGCGAGTTGCCAATGGAGACTGATCACGGGAAAAAATATAGGTCCCGTGATACACTTTACAACTTAAATGAGTCGTGTTTTCTAAGCTATTTGATACATTTTCATGTGATTTTATAT